>JAOTRN010000046.1:17902628-17919080 GCA_028566695.1 Bagroides melapterus | reverse complement strand
AGTCCAAGTCAACAGTATATATATATATATAAATATATATATATATATATATATATATTTTGTTATTGATATGTTCTCAGAGCGATCATCTTTGTTTTAGTTGCTTTGTTTTTGCTCGGAGAACACATTTAAATACTTAATTTAATATGCCTGAAACAGCAGCCAGTGCACAGTGCAAGCAGTCTTGGCTTAATTTATTCATAGTTATGCTGCAAGGTAAGGCACCAGTTATACCATTACTACATTTTGAGGCATTGGGTCAGAAGTGAACAGTGCTTCTACACATGGGAGTAAACTCTTGACACTGCTGCCAGTTATCATTAATAGACATAATAGAACTCATTCAACACTTAAGGTGTCACACAGTCTGCATAGTTTGAAATGTATTTATACTAGTGTGATGAAAAGAGCAGTCTCTGTCTATCTGTCTATTTATACTCATATATTATATTCATATTCTGTTAAAATGTTCAGAGCAGTTTAACAGAACCAATATAACAACAAAACAGTCCGTTTTGACACACCTGTTTTGGCTAGATCTCTCATTTATTCTTATTTGTAGCCCATGGCCAACTTTAATGGCAATGCCATTGGCAATTACTTGGACCTCATGTTGTGAGAACAGTAGTGTGCCAAACTTGATAGATCAAATAACCTGATAAGAATTGTTTCATTTCAAATCCACTGATTCATTAGAGCACAAACTTACATACTGTATATTTCTAACACACAATGGTTGTTTAAACTTTGGGGAAACAATGGACATTGAACAGACTCTAAAACAATGGTCGTTAGCTGGCAGACCATGGTCCAGATGCAGACTCAAAAAAAAGTATGTCAGCAGACTGAACAGAGTACTTGAAATTGTTGCAAAAATCTGCCTATAGTTCAGTGTTTAGTTTTTAAAACCAGTGTGATGGATGTAGCAGATCCTTTGTGGCAGCACTTGTGTAATTATTTAGCTGGAGCCAGCTAATCAGACCTGCATGTAGTTACTATGCTAAAGATTAGATCAGAAAGGGGATTTTACATCTTGTTTTTAAAAATGTTAAAGACAAATGGGCAGAAAAATGTAAAATTTAAACCAAATGTCTCATCAATTCATATATTACTCGGATGGCTGCCTTTGTGTGCCTGTTGGTGTGCGTTATTCAGTGTCCATGGCTCTAGTCAAAAGTTGTATAAGAATTATCACTATAAACCAAAACAAACACTTCAAATTGTCTAATTTATAGCTATAAACTACAGTGACACTGCATTTAGTCAAGTTGCTTCTCCAAATGTTTGTAAGCAAGGAATGTTATGTAACTGAATTTTTACCTGCTCTAAAATATGATGTGGAATAAATACACACTCTATAAGTTATTCTGGTGTGAGGTAAAGACAAAGTGTCAGCCATGTTTTGAATGTGTATCCGACAAACAGAAAATTCTCTTCAATATTGGATAAGTTGTGTAGCAGGAACTGTGCTGTTTGTGCTGCATGTTAGTGGGGAAGTGCGAAACATTGGGCTTTGCCCTGAAGGAAGAACAGACGATCAATAACTCAAGGCTATGTGTGTTCTCCCCCACCTGACACACGCACACACACGCACACACACGCACACATACACGCACACATACACACACACACACAGAGTTTAAAACCAGTGTTATTTATAGTGTTCATGGTATGAAATGATTGTAGACATTCGCTGATGATAATGTTAATATATATAATCTTAAGGGAGAAATAAAAATGTGACATCCTTTTGCCAAGGGAGCAGACAGAGTTATAGCTGTGATGATCTCATCTGTGTTCAGGCACTGAATGTATTTGGACAGTAGCTGTTGCTTTGTAAGGCTCAGTGAGAGCAGACCCTTCTCACGCTCACACATACCTTACACATTCTTCCCCTGCGTGCTCACCACAGCCTGTTTAGTTTGGTTTTTGCGTGCTCTCTAGTTAAACATTTTTCTTTTTTGAAATGCTTAAAATTATTATATATTTTTTTAATTTGAATGCCTAGACCTATAATTGACAGAATTTAAAGTATATTTGAGAAAAAACATTGTAGTAAGTCTCAACTATTTTCCTCTTTTTTTCTTTCTGTTAAAACATCTGTAAATGAGCTCTGTTCTAGACAGAGAACTTAAATAGTTTAAACAGAGGCAGTAAAGTCAGATGGTGATGGAGAGACTGTTTCAAAATGATAAATTGCTTCTTATTACACTTTTTTTATTAAACTAATTACGAACTATGCAATGAACCTCCAGTCCCCTTGGGTTCTCTGATCTTATAAGCTTAGTGGATAAGTTTATGAGCTTTTGCAACTATACCCGCTTTTCTGAAGGAACAATCAAACCATCCCTTGTGAAACACAAGAAAATCAAAAAGACTGAACTACTGAACATGATAACGTAATTGACTGCTGCACACTTTAATCAAGCTAAAGATGTGACGATTTCTTTCTTATCATAAAGCATTTTGGGACAAAAAGATTACAGTAGAACATTTTGTATCAGAATGTTGGTTTAAAAGTCCCAACATGACTGATCCGGCTATGAAGTTAAGGCTTGCATATTTGTTTTATCTCACGTATTTGTTGTACAATTTATCATATTTAAATATATATATGAATCTTTGGCATAGCCTCAACTAGAAAAATACAAGTATGAGTGTTGCTCCAGTTATGTCTGCATGTGTTTTTGCTGTTACAGACCTAGTAGCTGGCCATGGGGTAATGTCTCATCACTCTTTCGCCGGTTCTTTTTCTGGCTTCTCATCATGTTCGCTCAATGTTGCCAACAGTGTAAAGGCTAATATCATAATACATCTAGAACATCCTTGATAAAGAGAAGTTTCTTGCTTCCTCAGCCTTTGAAGTGTGTTTGTGTGTTTGTGCATGTGTCTATTATTGCTTTGATGAGGCTTTTAGTGAACATGCTTGTCATAAGAATTATGTTGTTGATGTATGAAGTATGGAATATTCTCATGTTGTTTGCTGTTTCCAGTAATTGTCCTTGTGTAATTCTGTCATGACTATGATAATTGCACCTTAATAGGAACCTGAAACATAAAGTTTCAGTGGCTTCCCTTGACCCTATTTCTGTGTTCTTGTTTAGACTACAAATTTTAAATGTTCACATTTAAGTACCAAATGATTCTTTTATTTCCTACAGTTGTCTGATCACAGAGCACAGCATTTGCTTTCTTATGCAATTACAAAAGCTCTCTCCCATGACAGCGCTAATTGTCTGCATTAGACTGAGCAGAATCATAAATCTCCCACTGGTAACTTTTAATTAATCTTCTGTTAACTGAAATGATTTAATGCAAGAGTAAACTTAGTAACTAGCACCTGTGATATTTTTAAATGTTCAACATATAATAATCAATGCAGTTATAAGTATAAATAAGTCAAATTATCTTGACAATGAACAAAATAAACAACACCTTAATGAACAAGTTCACGTATGTTAACCAGAAGAATTAAGAATTACATTTCCTTAAATAAAGTTTCATTATTTACACATGAGGCCAGCAGACTGTATATTATTAACATGTAACAAGCTGTAATTTTTTTGTCTCTTTAATCTAAAGTTATTTTTGGTCATCGATTCAATAATCTGTCCAACTGACAAACATTTTTTAATACTCTTCATACTTCATGATTGATGTTAACTAATGCAATAGGTATTGTTGGTTAAGTAAGTCTTAAAACAGTAGAATTGCTTAAACAGTGTAATGCTTTACATCGTCTAACGTGTAGTTACAGCATGGCTGTCAGAGTTGCCATGTGAGTAATTAAGAGGTTAGGTCTAGTTAGGTCTTCAGGGAGTGTGTTACGCTGTCAAGATCTAGTTGCTGAGAAGGAAAAGTATAGCACTGTCCATCTGTCAAACTCTATATTCTACACTGTGGCTAAGGGAATATTGATCCAGATTTAAGAACTGGTAATAATGGGGTGTGCCTGTCTGTCTGTAGGCATGTGGATCAAGGTCAGGGATATGAGTGTGTATGTTGGACAATGCACATGGTTAACAAATCAGGTGCTTGACTGGCACTTCATTGATCTGCTATATTTAATGGTTTACTTTAGCTTATACACCTCTGAGGTTTGGGTGATTGCTGAGGATTATTTCAAAATGTCATGCATTGAGGACTAAGTATAGCACTGAAGGCAGTTCTTTATTGACTGTGCATTTCTAATAATTGTTGCCCGGCTGTCCTTTTTCTGTCTTGCACTAAATATGTGCATGTGCAAGGTCATCTGTACCCAATTAATGTGAAACTGAACACACTTATGATTTCTCTCACCTGCCTTGTTGACCCACTGATGTTCCATTTTGGAATAATTAAATTATTGTAATGAGCAGTCTATGTTTCTTTTAATGTTAAGACACAACAGATGCTAGCAAGCTAATTGCTCATGTAGTAGATAATTAAGACCAGCAAAAAAGTTGTGCAAATATGCGTACATTCATTTTCTAAATATATATTTATATATAGTATATAATTGACAGTGTTACATATGCTCTGATATTTGTCAGTATGATGCTATACAGTACATTTATTAGGAGGTTTAGTGTCATGATATATCATCTATACCAATCAGCAATAACAAAAACTACTGGCATGGGATATATTATGAAGTAAGTGAATAGTCGACGTTGATGTGCTGGAAGAAGGAAAAATAGAGAAGTTTAAGGATCTGAGTATGAGTGACTTTGACAAGGGCTGAATTGTAATGACTAGATGAGTGGGTCAGTCTCCAAAAGGGCAGGTCTTATACGAATTCCTTGGTATGCGGTGGTTAGTACCTTCCAAAAGTTGTCCTAGGAATGAAAACCAGTGAATCAGTGACAGTGTCATGGTGATACAAAGATCAGAGGTGAGTGTGAGGATTGAAAGCTAGACTCTTATTTCAAAGATGAGATTAAATATATTCACACATTATGCAAAAATAATGTTTATTTTTGTGATTATTACAAGGAAAGTTGTAGTTATTTTTTTATGTTTTAAGTTAGTAACATACATGATTGTGTATGTAAATATCAGTGAAACACAAATGGCACCCAAATCATTACATCACAGTCACACAGTCTTAATGTCCAAAAAAGTTCTTCTTGGTCCCCTTTAAAAAGGAAACACTGTTTTATGGTTCTGTGTAGAAACCTGAATTGTTTCCCAAATTGAGCTATTAAGAAACACTTGCTGGCTGAAAGCTTTTCATGGTTCAATCACAACTCCAGACATCTGTGTCCAAAACACTATTATTCCTCAGAATAAACGAGTCATGAGTTCACCATGGCCATTTTGTGACAATATTAGTTACATTAGTTAGATTTGCCCTTTACAAATCATTGGCACATTGCTAGAGCAAAATGATCTTGTATAAGAAAATCATTCTCTGATGCCATTATTATCACTATGTCAGTGTGGTCATTTTCTCCAAATTGCACTTTAATGGTCTAGCTGTTCTCCATGACATTGAAGTGAACTCGTAGTTTTGCTACTTTTCTGGGCTCGGTGAACAAGTGTACTCTTTGTCTAAATTGTGCACATTTTCTGTCAAGTTTACTGAAAATGCATCCAGTGTGTGTGAAACCTGGCATACTCATCACTTTTGTGTGCATGCAACATTTATACAAGACCCCATGTCATATTAATGTCCTCAGCTCCTGCCCAAGCTCCAGGGCTACAGAGCAATCAGCCTGTCAAAACTTTGAGACATGCACATGGGGTCCCTCTTACCTTGCCACTGGACATGCTAGTAGATTTTAGGTTGGATTTCTCTAGTCAGTTCAATGTCAGATTTCTTTTTCTGTCTTACTTCTAAGCGTGTCATTATACTGAACATTATAAGAAACCGTAGGATTTATATATTAGATATTTTATACTTCTTGGCAGCCATCGTTTTTTGTACTTTAGAAAGCTTACTTAGTTAATGAGGTGAGATTTGTAAATGATCAATAAAGCCTGTTTACCGATATGTCACGTGCTAATAAGAGAAGGGGAGATTCAGACACTGTTTGGGGAACAAGTGAAAGTGATCGAAGGTGAGCGAGACATATACACTTAGAGCACACACATACAGTGCTCCCAGGACAGGGGGCGAGTGGCTGTCTGTATTGAGTACATGAATTATGCAGAGGTAGGAGGAGGACAGCAGTTCTAGCAGACACTCACTCTCTCTCTCTCTCTCTCTCTCTCAAACACACACACACACACACACTCGATGTGTTCGCACTCCTGGGATTGAGAGCTGTGCTCATTAGCTCAGTTCTGGCCACCCCTACAGCTTGCACCCCATCACAGCATGACAGCAGCAATGGTCCTCCTCTCTCACTCTGGCTGCTGCATGACAGAGTATTGACCCAGGTACGGTACCATGGGCCAGCAGGTGAGGTTCACAACCACAGATTTGCACACTGTTTCACCAGCAGTAGACAGGAGCTTGTTTTAAAAGAGGATTCTACATAGTTGAGCAATATGCTGCTGGTATAGGATGAGGACTGAGATATGGTGGGTTTTGAGTTGTTAATTGGGTTTATTTGAGGTTCTGTTATGTGACTTTTCCTTGATTGGCATGTTAAAGTTTTACACATTTGTTAGGCTAATATGTAGCATACATGATTGTCGTATTAGTTCGTAATATCAGAGGGCAATGTTAATAAGGCTAATAAAACACTTTAGCACCACAAAACCATGGAAAGCTGCTGTAATAGTAGGCCACAGAATTTTGTGTGTATACAGTATATACTTGTCTATCTATCTATCTATCTATCTATCTATCTCTATATACATCTCTGTATATATATATATGTGTGTGTGTGTGTGTGTGTGTGTGTGTGTGTGTGTGTGTGTGTGTGTGTGTGTGTGTGTGTATACTGTATGTGTGTATATATATATATATATAATGTGAGAGTGAGAGAGAGAGAGAGAGAGATGAGATTAAATAACTTAAACTATGTTCATTGTTATGTTCATTGCTAAGTTCAAGCCATTTCTAGTTACCACTGCTTCATGTTCATAACTCAACTTTGTACAGATTGGATTTTAGCAGTCATCTGTTTCAGTGCTGTTGCTTGTTCAAGCTTTAAAGTAGAGCTAATGCAACAATATTCATCCACATATTTCCAGTCTTATCTCTTCTCCATCCCATCAGCCTGATCTATTCTGCATTGTGTTAGGAGGAAAACAATGCTATCTCCACATATCTGCATTAGTGTTCATCCCAACTGCTTATCAGTAGTCAGAAACAGCACAGCCACTCAGATTCTGCCACTAACTTGCTGAGCTCTTTGTGGAACACCGTCACCACTAAATGCTGGCTCAGGTGTGAATTGGGCCCTATTTGAAGGCGATAATATCATGTGGACTAAATTTGCCATCAAACATCAGTCATCTCTGGTAGTAGAGGAGAGAGGTTTATAATTTTCAATAGTTTCTGAACTGATTTCCGAAACAATTTACATAGGTTGGCTTAGTCAGTCACTGGCTATTGTTCCAGGGTACAGTACTTACCAAGCCTGGTAAAATCACAGATGACTTAAATTTGAAACACTGAAATAACAAGGCTAGTAAATAAGTTATTTTTCATTCCTTCTTCTGACTAATGTGACAGAGTAAGCACTTAACTAAATTAACAAATCAAGAAATTGGTATTGACATTTGTTTTACAATAGTAGCCTTCTAATATTTTATCAGATTTACCTTAGTTTATGGTTTTGTTGCATTCCAGAAAGATTCGATATCTTTTATAAAACAAGGTTGCAATGATGCTGTGAGTCATAATGGGGTCCTTTCAGCAGAATATCATTATAAACCCCATAAGATTTTCCAAGAATATTTTCCATTAATATGTTAGTCATTTAGGAACAATGAATGAAGGAATGAATTTTTAAAAATTGAAGGATTAATACTGTGCTTAGTGTGCAATTCATGTGAGTTATATGTAGCATCAGCTCATACACATCATGTTAGCATATTTCCGTTGTTTGTACATAAATATGGGGAAGTAATGTGGTTTTATTTTGAAGCACAGTTAGGCTAAAACTGAAATATCCCTTTAGTAAAATAATAATGACCTTGCTCTTTTTTTAATCTCTTTGAGCAGGTTATTCAGGTTCTGTGTATAATGTTCCCGCATTGCAGATATATACTGCAAGTTAGAAATTTTCACTTGTTTTTCCAAAAAAGAAGAAAAATATGTCCTGCTTTTCCTGTGCTCAAACATTTCGGGGTAGTTCCAAGTCTAGTTCCAAGAAAGGTTTGGGAATTTTGCTGAAACCTGGCAACCCCCATCCCAAGCTACAAATAACAGTTTTGGAGTAAAAACTTTGCTTGAACTAACATGACATCAGCTTTGAAATTGCTGAGATAAAAGCTAACATAAACTTAAACTACTAAAGTTTTTCATTTTGAACTAAAAGACAAAATGAAAGTAATCAAGTTCTGGTGAAATGTAGAAATTTGAAAATTCTTTATGTAGTCAATTTAAAGCTATGACCTAATGGATGAAGGTAGTTTCTCTGATACTTTAATATATTTGCTGGTGTCATGTGTATTTTTTTTTTTTTACTGATTGTCAGTAATCCCTAACCTAACTGATTCAGTGACTGCAGCACATGCCTCATTACCAAGAGCAAAACTAAATTGTATTTCTTACAAGTTTAAATACTTGTCAAATTATTGAGTTGAGAGAAGTCTTGAATAAAAAGTTTTCAATCTTTTACACTTGTTTGTTACACTTGAAATGTTTCAATAGATCTTATATTGGATCTGTTACAGGAAGGTTTAATTTTGTCTCTAGGAAATGACAAACTAATAAAAGATAAGCTTTGAAAGAGAACATTTCGAATTGAGCGTGATTATATAATAACATGGAACCCTCTGCATATAAGATTATTAACAAATTTTTATTATCTTATCAAAGCATGCTTCACTTTCTTCCAAACTGTGGGGGTGGTGGGGGGGTGTTCAGGCTTTTTTGATGAGGGGTTTGAAAGATAGATAACTAGTTTTCATGTTCACAAAGATAATAATATTCCACCAAGCTCTGATGGAGATATAGATTTTGAGGGTGTTTTTTTTTTAATATCAAATTAAAACAGCCTATCAATAAAGAGATATCACAGTGAGAAAAATAACAAGTGTGTGTGTGTGTGTGTGTGTGTGTGTGTGTGTGTGTGTGTGTGTGCGCGCTACTAATAACATTTTCTCATAACACCTCTTTGTAGGAAAAGCGCTGCTCTATCAATTATGTCACCAATGTCAAGAAAACTTCAGCCACAGATTTTGGTGGATGTTCGGTGGATAAGACATAGTTTCTCATCATATCTAGAACATCTCTGGGGCAGGAAATTTGCCTTCTCAAAATAAGACATTTCTCTTCATTACCTCAATTGTATTCTTGTTACACCTTAATCTAAATCTTCTGATATTTGATATCCGATTATCAGACATTGTTCTTCATAACATGACTTCATTATTAACACATCCACATTATTCACTACTCTTGAACATGTTTTGATATGAGTTATTCTTCTTTTTATCTGTGAATGCTGATTAGATCAACAAGCAGAATTGTTGCTGCTTTTTCTTTCTTCTACTTTTGAGATATGGTTCATTAACTTGTATGGCTCTGACACGTTACAGCCTATGCAAATCAGCATTACGTTTATGCAAATCATGCAAATCAATTTATATTTTCCTCTCTTTCCCTAAATGACACAGAGCACTTATCCACACGCGAGTGCACAAGTGACAAAGGGTTTCAATTAAGCGATAGAAAACCAGACTCCCTCATCTTCCTCTCAATCCAGCCATCAACAAAGCTCTTTTAATTAGTATTCATTAATTGTCATGCTGTAAAATCTATTTATGCCTGTTTTTATCAAGCCATCAAAGAGCTCACTAATTGCTTCATAATATGAGAAATAGATCCAGTACGTGTTGGACCTGTTTTAAAACAGCATTTCAAAGCCATCGGAGGGAGTGAGGCCGATTTCAGTCTGGGATGCAACAATACCCACATTTAATATGGGAGCAGAACACTGACTGAACCCAGCACCTTCATTTGAAATCATGAGATGAAACTTGTTTCTAAGCGCAGAACCCAAGAGAACAGTAGCTGTATATTTATTCTTGCATGATTTCCTTTGGGTTCTAGCATTTTTTATTTTTTTTTGCTTAGAACATTGTCTTATTTTGATGTCATCTATAACTGTTACTGTTGGAACACACTTCTATTTCCACTGCTGGCTCATACATTTTGTAAATAGCAATGAGAGCTTCTATATGCTTTTAAAATGCAACACTCCGTTATATCATGACAGATCCCAGTGTTGTCGCTTCTGTCGTGAAAACGGAAAATGAAGTGCTGCGTGTGTCCATGCCACAGTCACACGTGAGTGAGCAAGAGACAAATGCCAACAAGTTAATTAAATGTCATGCCAGCCTTCTAGCACTGGCTTCAATGTGCTGTATGAAGTGTTATCGTATGATCACTGTGCTCACTTCAAATTCATTTAGTCTTGAAACAGTATGGAAAATGATTAAGGTCATTAATGGTCAGAGAAATGAGAACTGTGTAATGGAATATCCAAACTGCTTTATATGAGTCGCTCATTGTAGTGTTTCGCTGTGATAAGAATGAGCACGAGAGAGACACAGAGGGTTAAGTGTACAGGTTAATTTTTAAAGCATGCACAGGAGTTAATATAATTCGTGTTCTGTAGTACCATTTCCATCAGATTTTCTACACTACTTAACCAGAGAATGTTTAAAGCTTAGTAATATTTGCTAGAATCTTTCCAATAATTAGACTAAGAAACAACAGATGTAGAGTTGTATAGGGAAAAGGTTCACAGAATGAGGTCTGATCAGCATAGCTGTGGATCCCATGATTTCATTTTTCACCAACTAATCATTATCAAAGCTGTTCTATTTATTATGTAAGGAATAACACAGGACAGACTGTGTGCTTATAAGAAAGTAATGCATGCTGGGGTGATGGGGAACGGATTGCTGTTACCACCACATAACAGTAATCCACTCCTCAAGTTCAGTATATTCATATAATAGAATTGTCCAATCATATCTGGAAAATGCAGGTGTGAGTGCAGCTTATGAATCCAACCAAGCAGAAGCCACATCCTGAATCTATTGAAAGCCAGAGATCAAGATCAACTGATTAAGCAGGTGGAATCAGGTGTAGCTGCTGCTTGGTCGGAATGAAAACCTGAACCCACACTGCTCCTTCCTGGATACGACTGAACACCCTGGTCTAGAGTGTGCTGTTCTGCTTATAACACAGCAATCTGCCAGTGATGACAATGCTTAATGTATGAAGCCACTGTACGTTTTAATGATTATAGTCAAGGTTTAATGTTGTGGAATGTCTAAGAGACAAGTTTACTATGAACATAACTACAAAACACAGTCATTTCCTCACCAGCAGCATTCTCTCTTTCAGTCTATCAGAAAAATGCAGTTTTTTTTATTGTACCATGAGAACAAAAAAGTGTAAACTGCTTTGTCCTGAAGACTTCCTGTACTGGAGAGCTTTGCAAAGCAGCATGGCTGTTTCAAAGTGCTGACACTCCAGACTCCATAAATGTTAAATGTTTAATAAAACAAAAACTTCTGCATCATCAGTTATATTGTTTTTCTTTATTAAATAAAACATGGTATTATTAAACACAAGTAGCTCTATAAATATTTTCATCTTGGCCCTAATGTGGTTGGTCACTGGAAAGTTCAGAAATTGAACGATTTATATAACGTTCATGGAAAAAAAAATTCAATACTATGGAGGCAAAGGTTTAAGAACTCCAGAATTAGATTATTCAAGTTCATAATAATTACAAAGATAGTGTGGGAGCTTTGAGCAGCTGCCAGGGATTTGGAGTGGTCAGATAAAGCTGCATAGGTGTAGAGCTTTATATACACACGTTTCAAACCATATTTCAAGCTTGTCATCTGGGACTGCACTACATTACCTTAACACTAGGATTTACACTTTGTCTTCTTATAAGCAGCTTATTTTAAATCCACTCTGTGTTTTCTGTAAGCATGTGCACAAGTTACCAGGTTCAGTGTCCAGATCCTCTTGTCTCCATCTTCATGTCATAGCTGGCCAGGTTCATTGCACATCTCTTACATTACCATCCATCTAAAGTGGGTGATCGATATCTAAATCTGTTGTATAAAGATGCTAGTTGTTATTTTGCTTTGTGTGTGGAAAAAATATGCTGGGGGAGTAATTTTTTTTTTCTCTTTGCACTTTTGTAATCAGCTTAGCTCTTATATACATGTTGACTTAAGTCCCTTTTCTGAGCTTTTGATATTGTGCTTGCCAGTGCAGTATCCTTCTTTCTGTATGCCTTCGCTCTCCAGTGTTTACAACACAAAATGGTTTATTTTCCTCATTTTCAATGATCTCTGACTCTCCCTGATCAGAGGTTTGCAGTTGGTTGCTGGAAATCTGTCATTATTAAATCTAAATTTAAAAAAAAAAAAAGCCTTATATCTTTCAGGCTAACAACGTAAATACTATACTTAGGTAAATATTTTTCTCTGTACCTTAAGTTTATTCTAAATTCTCAAATTAATTCTGATGTTTTAAGTTTGCCTCTACAGTGTATATTTTCTAAGAGTGCATGGCAGATTATGCATGTACATTATAATCACTGTGCTCAAAATCTCATGCATTATCCTACTCAAGCAAGTCACAATAAGAAATAATGAAGCATATTCAGGAGTCTTGTGGATCAGCCCGTATCAGTCATTGCACAGCTCCAGGGTTCAGGGTCCAAGCCTGAGCTCAGGGGTGTGAGTGATTTTTATGTGCTTTATTGCATGTGTTTGCTGTGGGTTTCCTCTAAGCATGCATGCTGCCTCACACCCAATGTTCCTGAGACAGGATCTGGCTTCATTATAACACTGATAAAGATAGAGTGGTTTATGAAAGTGAGTGATCTATCTACCATACATTACTCGCTTACACAGAATGGCTGTTTTCTGTGGTTCTTTACTTTATGACTATTGAATGATGATGCAGAATTTGAGTATTACAAAGAACAACCGTGTGTGTGTGTGTGTGTGTATATATATATATATACTAGCGATCGAATGAAAGCAAATGCAGTAAGAGTTGTGCACTGTATTAGGAAAGAAGGGTTGAGTGGTATTGAGGACAGGAAGAAGTCGAAGCTGCGCATCTCCCCCAGGTCCATAACACTGTTGCCTAGTAACAGGTGCTTCGTGAGACAGGCTCGGGTGATGACATCAGAGATCAAAGCCACAAAGCCTCTGCACTGTCATAAGCTCTAATTACCCATTAAGTTCTTATAGCTACTTATTAATGTGTTTTTTTTTTACACACAGACTGGGATATTTATTACAAAACTAAACAATTCTGAACAAAAACAATATCCATTTTGTGTGACGAGTACATGCTGATGAATTGGTCAATTTTGTGTTAATAAAAATTGGTTATAGGTCTATTGTGTGTTATACTGAACGTTATAGGTAACACACAGTTGTAGTGCTCAGGTCACTGAGCTAGGGCATAGCTAGAGGATCCCTTTGAGGGCTCTCCAGAAGATAAACATCATGGAGGATTATTATTAGGCCTGCCGGTCACCTAGAGCTTCATATCTACTGAATCAATGGGGGTGTTTTATTTACACACCCTACTTGCCTTGGCTGTTTCCTACCAAGACAATGTTAGATAGATGTGGCTGCAAAAAAGGCAGGTTTTAAGATGGTTATACTGTTCATGGTCATATTTTACTGTTTATTTATTACAACTGAAATACAAATTAATATAAAGCAGTTGCTTTTAAGCACTATTTGTTAGTGACTTTCAGAGGATTTGGAAAGGAACCTCAATCTTTAAATGCATTTCACTTTATGGAGTAACCCGATTTTATGAAGACTAGAACTTTACTTAATATAGAGTAGGAAATGTCAGATTAACCATGTCATGGAAACAGAAAGTAAAGTTACTCTTTATTATTTCATCTTTCCTCACATAGATGAGTACCGTGGACAGCACAGGCTGGGATACAGAAGGAGGTCAGAGCCTGGTTCAAGTGCTCCGAAAGCTGGCCTGTAGTAACAGGTGAGTTAGCACAGGAAAGCAAGCTTTTTTCCCCCTCCACCACCCCCCAGTGCTTCAAACCGTATTTGACACCTTGATTTGATCCTGTTTTTTTGTCAGAGGCCAAGGCACACTTGTGTGATGAGGGCTTCCTTGAGCCGTTGCCTCTCGCTGAGATTGATACAAGCCTATTGTTTGGATACTCTTGGCTCCGTCCATCCCCCACCCTTTCCTCTGCTATCCTTTTGAAGTCGTCCAACCATGCTTTAGTTGAAATGAGGGAATAATCTGTGATGCACTGTATTATTGGCACTCTGTCAGTACCAATCACTATTCTTGTAATGAGGAATGAGTTATGTTACAGCAAGTATTAAAATAAAACTTGTCACTGAATTAATGTCTTGTTCATGCTCCCAAGTGATGCAACCTGATCCTTAGGCACCCAAGTCTGTCTTCAATTTAAATGTTACAAATCTTTTCTGTAATAAGTGTCCAGTAGAATACCTTGCATTTAAACGTAATGCTGTTATTTTCTAGGTCTCAGCCGGACACTGCAGTAGGGTCACTAGCTGCTGAGATTTTGAAAGGAGTTAAATACCAAGATGGACCAGGAACCAAGAGTACTAGTGAGCCTCCTTCCCAATGCACTTAATGTAACTTATTTTGTATTTGTCTTTTTTTTTAGTGCAAGCCACATTTCAATGTAATGTGTACCATTCATTGTGTAAATAAATTAAGCAGTTGCTTTTCCAATGTCTCACGACTCAACAAAGATCATTAAAGCTAAATATCTGTGTTGTAAATCAATACATCCACATCAATATTGGCCAAGCTTTTTTTTTTTAAAGCTAGATCCATGTATATTGTCAGTACCATTCATCTCCTGTGTCCTGTAGAACCCATCCTCCACATGTGTTTTTTCTGCTCTTAACACTCAATAAATAAAGGGGTTAAGTTAGTTCTTCAGAGGAATCCTCCATGTTAAAACAGAAAAAACCAAATAAAAGGACTGAAGTTCTCCAAGAGAACCCATACAAGTTGTAGAAGTGCTTAAATTTTAAATAACATCAAGTCATTCAAAAATGTATATGAATTTTAGGAGGATTTTCAATGGTTTGTCAGATTTACTAGACAAATGAAATGAAGTTTGTCCATTATTTTATTTAGCCACATCATAACCATGTCTCCAATAAACACAGCAGGCTACAATAATAAGGGGATCATTTCAAAACCTTCTACAGCTACCATCAAAAGAGAACTTAAAAAAGAAAGGAAAAAAAAAGAAGTGCCCCCTTGATTGCAGACCCTTTTGCGACACCGGAAACAGTGATCTTGTTAAAGCAAAATGGGTTTTGGACCATTTCTTCCATTCTTGGTTTTATACAAAAGCTACACAATGTTACACTTGATCAGAATACAATTCAATTAGTGTTCTACACCATAAACTTGATAAAATCTTAATTGATGGAGGATTATCACTATAATTTAACACTATGCAAGAGATTTGAAAAGAATACAAAAATTACTGCAAAATAAAAGACAAGTGTCAAAGCAAGCTAATTAAGTACCATTAGACTACAGAATCTTTAAAAAAAAAATGTTAAAAAAAAATTACAGGCAAGGCTAAGGTTTAAAATTCCATTTTATGATCCACTTCTTGAGCTTTCTTTGAGTAATCCGCCCACCGAAACTCCTCTGCGGTTAAAACACCCACCAGTGAGGACCAGAACAAAAAAAATTTACTTGCTCGTGTTCCCATAGGAAACTCAGCTTGTATTAGTGTCAGGCACTTCCAGAGAAACTAGCCCACTCTCTTGAGACCGCTCAGAAACTCTTTAGGCCAAATCACAATGCAGGTTCATTCGGATCAGACAATACAGCTATGGGACAAAAGAAAGACTGCTATTAGTCAGGAACCACACACGTCAGAGTGCCATAACTTCACTTTCAGATTAGTTGTGCTAACTGCATGCCTTGCACCATGATGCTCAAGCACAACCATACCCCAAAAAGCCGTTCACATTAAAAGCGTATTTGGTTGTGTTAGTGCCTCACCTAAAAAGTTCTTTATTTACAGATCAGTATCAAACCAAGCGAGCTGATTGCTATCGCCTGGGGGAAGGCCATCCATCAGGTCCTGGGTGTGCCCAAGGTCAGGCAGGCCATCCACAGGGTAGTCTGTGCCAGGGTGGTGCCCACCCATTTCATGCTCCATCATGGGGTCCATGCCCATGGCATCTTGCGCATACCCTCCAGGGTGGTAGGAGCGGTAGCTGGGGTCTGTGGACAGGGGAAGTATGGAAAGGGAGTGGGGCGTTTTAGGAGTTGGCCCACTTCTGTGTTACTCTTGTCTGCTTGTA
>JAOTRN010000046.1:17878444-17902315 GCA_028566695.1 Bagroides melapterus | reverse complement strand
CTGGCCTTGGTCTTTTGGGGATTCCCCTCGGGGTGGTTTGTTGGGTTTGGGGGGTTGGGTGTACTGGTTATTTTTGTATTGGTTGGGGGGTGGGTTGGGGGGGTGTCGCACACAACTAGGTTAGAAGAAGCATATTAAACAGGCAGCTCACAACAGCAAACCTTCCTGATTCCAAGACGTGTAAGCCCATGTCCAGGAGTTTCAAGCTTCCACACTCAGTTAGAGCATGCGAACAACCATCATGAGAAAAGTTATTTTTAGCCTTTCTGTTCACTGTAGGGCCAAATGGTTACAGCTGCTGCCGTGCCAACACAGGCTTGTTAACCTGGTTATGTTGTATTTCCATGGTGTGGGCAGCTCAAACAAAACTGGAAACTACTGTGTGCCATGTAATAAAATAATCCTTATTGGAAACTATGCTGGTGTGTTTGAAAAAAGTGTACTGACAGTATCAATATATTAACCACAAGAATAACACTGCAAATTGCTACAAATAGTCTATATTCAGCTATTTACCAGTGTTGTTAAAAGAAGTGTTATTAAAACAATTAGAAAAAAATGGGAAAGCCACTGACCAATCACCTAATATAAATTACTTAATTCTTTATACAGATTCATCTGAATAAAAATTACTGCTGTCTAATAGTCACTGCTCAAAGCCAAATTTACTAAAATAACATGCTTAGTCTCAAACATTTTCATATGCTTCCTTTTTTTTTAATTGCATTTGAATTTTTTTAATGTAAGAACAAAGGTTAACGTCAACCAAGAAGTCTTAATCGTGCTCTTGTCAAAAATCCAATATGAACAGTTTCTACCCTTGCTTCTTACCCTTCAGTGGAAAAGAAGCTTTTTGGGGGGAAAGCTGTATACTCACCATCTGGCCTATAGCCAAGAGGTTCTCCTTGTGCTGCAATATCCAGACCTAGGTCCCCAGTCTAGAAGGAATGAGAAAATTAGCTCAGTATAAACTTTCATTTAACTGTTTATTTATTTATTTACTGATAAATCACACTATGCTTCATCTGTTCTGAGCTATAGAAAATTAGACAACAATCATGTCAGTTTCAGAGTCTATGGTATTGGGCTTTGACCCGAGATTCATTTTACACTGATAATCTTTCATGGGGATTTGGACAGGGTTTAGCTGGGATGAGCTGCTCTACCTCGTTCCAGGTCATAGGCTCAGTCCTGAACAGGGAGCTGGTGAGCTCCACAGACAGTCTCTTCTTATAGTCCTGGGGTTTATCCTCTGACATGCGGAACAACACTGCTGCAGCATACGTGGCTGTGGAGGAGAGATAGTGCCGTCAGATCAGTACAGTCAGACATTCAGTGCCATCCTGCCAGTTTCATACAGATATCTGCTAATTAGACCTACTTTTTCCAGGTTTAATATATAATTAAACTTAAAACACCGCAGCAGTATGATTAACCATTATCTAACCAGTATTTGGCTTTTATGAACAAACATTCAGATTTTAGGGCAAAGAGTACCTGTATTCTTTTATGCAATTAAATGCAATTAAGCCCTATCCTACTTTAGGGACACATGTGTTTGTGGCATCCCAGTTGAATAAGTCTAACTGGCAATTTCCTGCCATCATTTGGCAACTGGAAGTACACAATGTCAAAGCCCATCTTGATAGTCTATTCATACCACAGACTGAATTAGTATGATTAAAAACTTATCCTCACCAACGCCTTCATTTCGAGAGTGAAGCAGCTCTGTGAGTGGTGCAGTTGCTCCTTCTGCCTCAATGGCCTCAGCCGCTTCCTTATCCTGAGCTAACTCACACAGGACACCTGCAGCGACACGCTGGATGTTCTCAATGGGAGAGTACAGCAGCTAGTGGGAGAAAACAAAGTTACAATTCCTGCAACAAAAGCTAATACAAATGTAAAATACCTTTCTGCTGTTTCACAAAACTATATCTCAAATTATATGTATAATCTTGAGCTGAACCTCAAAAATACAACATGCATGAAAAAGACGCAACTAACCTGGACAAAGAGTGGAATGGTGTTGAGTCCTCTGATGACAATCCTGTTGTGAATATCTCTTGCAAGAATGTGCAGTGCTCCAGTGCATCCTTCTACAATCTCCTCCATACGAACTCCCTCCTGCAAGAAATCAGACAGTGAGCAAAAGAACATTCTCCTGTTTCCACTACGCCTACTGAGCAATAAGCCACAGGACTCACCACAAACTGTTGTTGTGTACCTCCCATGGAAGTTCGTCTCTGAGTATCTTGGTGGGCTCTGACAAGCAGTTGGACCAATCGTGGGATGGCACCTTGTTCTCTAAGAGGGGCGTGGTTTGCAGGGCACAGTGCCAAATTACGGATCAGGCCGACAGTAGCCTAGGAGCAAAGTATCAATTTTTTTAATGTCTGTCAGAAGTACGAGTGTAAGAAAACAAATTGCAGGATGACGTAAATGGCTACAATGAGTTACATGGTACCTTTATAAGAGGCCAATGTGAAGGGGGATGGAGAAGTTTAACCACCACTGGCAGGCCATAATGTAGCCGGACTGCATTCTGTGCCATTTCAGCATCCTGGTGTCTGGATGTGAGGTGGCGAAGGGCACAGATAGCAGGCTCAGTAATGTCCTCCCGGTCTCCAGCACGCAGGACTGTACGGACTAGTGCCTCGATGCCACCCACCTGGCACACCATCATTTTGTTCTTGTAGTTGTTACAGGTAAGGTTGGACAGTATGCCCGCAGCACAGGTCACAACATTGATGTCATCAGAACCTAAAAGCTGCACCAGAGTGCCCAAAAGACCTTCCATGCCCTCCTGTAGGTGGAAAGCAACAGGAAAAAAAAATCCATTAGAAACCAATCTAAGCAAACTCGTAGAGAACACTAATCAAAGTACAAGTAGTAGTCACAGTAATTTGTGACTTTTTTAAAAATACACATATTGCATGAGGTTTAATCCTATCACAACAACCACCACAAGATAAAGGACAATTACTCCACAACATTCCGCCACTATGCCAACCAGTGAGTAAAATGTGTGGCAGGCATTACATCACATGTAGCATTTGTTCATGCGTTCATTTCATCATGATTTTCCTTTAATGATAAACACCCTAACTTTTGGTAGGTCAGGTGTTGGCTACAACCCCATGACCCTCCACAGATAAAGGCAGGAATGACCATTACCTGCATCACATCTACTTCAGCTAAGGAGGTCTTCTCCATGGAAAAGTGGGGAGACAAAAAGAGAGCGCTCATGTAGGAAGAACAGAGAAAAGTGTAAAAGAGGTGGAGGAAAAACAAGACAAGATATTTACCTGTTTGGTGGCAGCATCTGACAGGTTCCTTAAAGTCCATAGACAGTTCTGAACCAATCGCTGGCTGGGATCTGTAAGGTGGAGTCCTAGTGCCTGCATACCACCTGAAGGGCACATACAAATTAGGTTATCGGTCTGAACAGAGTTATTTATATAGTTTTATTTACACAGATTCTAGTCTGCGTAACCATAAAGTAAATGATCCAAGAACCTTTGCAAATGTTTGCAAACTCACCAGCCTCAACAATAGCAGGTTTGTTACTGGAACACACAGACAGGACTTTTAGCACACGACTAGTGGTCCACAACAACTTTTCATATGTATATGTCCTCATGATGTTGACCAGAGCCTGGGGACCTCCACTGGCCAGGATGATAAGCTAGTAGAGAAGACAACATTAGACAGTGTTAGCTGGAACATGTCATGAATACAACACTATTAAAAAGATACAGAACCGTCCCAACAATTAACATGAATTTAGCAAATTAAGCATCTTACTTTGCTTTCTTGATTGCCATAAGCCAAGATCTGAAGGCAGTCTGTTGTGATTGCAAGGAATTTTACATTGGTTTTGTTCAACAATGCCACCATCTTCTGTAAACCACCAGCCAGACGCACAGCCATTTTGGCTCCCTCCTGGTGCAACAGCAGGTTGTGGAGAGTTGTGATGGCATAGAACAGTACAGAATCCACTGGGGAACTGAAAATCACAGATCACTTATAATGAGACCAGGAACCAAATGGCAGGAAAATAAGCCTTACACAAAAACACCACACAGGTCCTATGCAGTTTTTATCCAACATCTTTTAAAGTTGAAAAAACAGCTTTCCAGTTTTAGCTAAAATATCAGCGATAACATCAGGATGTAAGCATAACTTATAGGACTAACCCTAGCATTTTGACAAGAGCTGGGATGCCCCCTGATTTGAAGATAGCAAGCAGCCCCTCTCTGTGGTGGGAGAGATTATGAAGGGTGCCAGCTGTGCATCGGGCTGTCTCCACATCACTGGTGTTCTGCATGGTCCTCACAATGGCAGAGACCATTTGAGGAGAGCGCATGATGGCATGGCGTGAAGCTTCCTTCTTGGAGAGCTGATGCACCATGACTGCTGCTTTATTTACCACAACCTGCAAAACAGTGGTTTCACATTATACACCTGCATATAGTATTATTTAGAAGCAGAAGTTATGACTGCTGTTAATTTTTGCGACAATGACAAGACATGAAAACTCACAATGCAAAAGAACATTATGTAATTGAAATAAATACAAATTATTTCAAATGCACTGTACAGTACCTGATCCTCATCGTTTAGTAGCTTTGTGAGTTCTGGGATGGCACGTGTAGCCAGTTCTGCATCATCCTGATAGTTGATGAGATTGACCACAGCATGCTTAAGCATTTGTGAGGGTTCAGCTAGGCGCTGCACATTGGTCGGGGTTGCACTGTCAAACTGTGTTGAAGGAATCTGCATGCCCTCGTCAAGTGTTTCTGGAAACATGGCTGCCCTCACTCGCTGAGCTCTGGTCATGGCATACTGGCCATCAATGTCTACAGAAAGAGGAAGAGGACAAATCAGCAAAAGCTGTACACTAGAGTTCAAGTAAGTTTACGCGTAATAAAACAAACAATTGAACACATTTGTCTTAACACCGCACTGCGAATATACAAACAGTAGCAAATACTCAAGAAAAGAGCTTGCAAAGAGTTTCAACACAGGTATGAGCACCCAGTGATCTAACCATTTTAGCACTAGAAAATAACATTCACTGGTTTCAACTAATCCAAGATTAAATAAAAATTCAAAGCATCAGGTTTAATCTGCACCAATGAAGTAAATAAACACAAACCTGCCACTTGGTCTTGACTGAAGTTCTGATTGAAGCCTTGCTCCCATTCATACAGCACCTGGTTGTCCACATCCTCATCATCCGGATTGCCCTTACCACTGAGGGAGGGAGCAGTGGTGGTTGCTCCAGAGTGGATACCCGAGTCCAGGTACGACTGCTGCTGCCAGTTACTAACAGCAGCTTTACGGTCTGGCTCCATTGCCATGTCGAGCTCCATCAGATCAGCTGTAAATAGAAAGGATAGCACACAAGACCAGCATTCAAACAATCTGTAATTTGTAAATATTATTAGTGATAGTTACTAAAAATCCACAGGGCAACTAAATGAACACATCTTAGAAAACGTATAAGTAATAAAGCATAAACAAAATCAGAGTATTCTGTATCCTGTCAAGATTTTGTTTAATTCACATTAGTACATATTACATCAAAAATACTTATTGGAAATAAACCCTATGTCTACTGGAGTATTACCAAAATCTTTTCTGAATAACTTGGGTAGTGCTGGACATATAACTTACACTGGGTCGCCATGTTCCTCGCTCAGCCTGCCGCCAGCACAACTTTCTAATCTGAAACAGACAGACACAGTTAATTTCACACTAATTCAGACGTGAACATTATTGCCTGCTCATCTCCTAACAAATATTGTGCATATGTTCACAGAAGGATGAACTAGATCAAAATGTCTATTATATTTATTAATACAACAGGTCACATTGTTCGTTTAATGAAAACTGGTTTTGTCTAATTTTATACTGATCAAATGAATAACCAAACAACTACAGTGATAGGTGTTTTCACATCACTAAGGAAAGGCTGAGCACTTAGGAAAGCTTCATTTTGTGCCGTTAGAACGGTAAAATCCTACAGGGTCAATGTGTTCAAGCCATTTACTTCCTATCACCCATAAACAGCACTTAACACCTACTGAAACTCAATGGCATTCAGTTACATACTCCACAGGGGCCCAGTGTTGCTCACCTACACAATTACCATAACATAAGCTCCAATTGTGCCTACTCTATGCAAATAGAAAAAAAATCGACTAAAAAAAAGATACTGATAAAAATTCTTTTGAGATTATATATATATATATATAATATATATACATATATATACACACACACACACACACAAACAACTTCAAAATCTCATCACAAAACCTGCAGTAAACATTAAACTACACAACGCTGCCTACTAACTCAACAGTCCTCAGCTCTACATCTGCAAAAGCCTTCTTTCGTCTGTGTTTGTTGGATCTGTGTGTATAACAGTGCTACTCGATCTCAGACTGCTGAGAAAAAACAGCAGCAAGCAAATGGCTCAACCTGCAGGTTCCAACATCTGGAATCAATTGTGGCAATAGTCAGCAGCATGGAGGCCTTACCCACTGAGTGGCATGACTTACACTCGCACGCAATGGGGTTTTGAGCCAAAAAAAAAAAAAAATCATACAGCCTTTAACAATCATCTTACTACAAGACAAGCAGGAGGCAGAATAGCAATTATAACAACAGCTAATGCTTTTTTTTTCTTTAGCAACACAGCTAGGCTTAACATACTGCAGCATAAGAGGAAAAACATGAAAGTACTTGTAGCAACCTACACAAGAAAATAAAAATCAATTTCCACTCACATGGTTATTTTCTGCTGACTGGTCAGCACGAACAGAGCTTCACAGTGCCGTCTCTTGTTAATTAATTGTAATATATGTAGTCTATGTACACCTTGCTTCCAAATAACCAGAAAGGTATCACATTATTAATACAAAAAAAAAAAATCATTTAAATCACATAGGTTCAGCAAAACTAAAATAGGATTGCCTGGAATCCAAGGTCTTGTTAACTACCCCTCCATAGGGTGTGTAAAAACAGGCCTAGTTGTGGGCTATGCTCGGTGTCTGTCATTTTAAAGCTCATCCCGATTTTCCAACACATACCAAATAATACAAAGAAGGACACCACCAACTAACCAAATAAAAGGAAAATTTCAGCAAATGTAATGTGGAAACTCATTTCAATAAAACAGAGCTGTTTGCATTTTTCCATAAAACTGCCTTTGCAGTGGAGTTAAACATCCCGTTAAAACAGGCATCAGAAAAGTCACAACCACTGAGCACAGTTTTGGGTCAATGTGCTACATGTACCTCTAACTCCCTAATTAAATATTAGTACCTTCCACTGGCATATAAACAAGCGCACACACACTTTTTACGACTTCACAAAAAAAAAGACTTACAAGAAACAGGCTGAGATTTTAAATGTAAGAACATGATTCAGCTGTAGAATAAAACAAATATATGAATACGATGAATTTTAGTAAGTAAAAGTATTGGAAGTAAAATGGTGGCAAAATATATAATAGGATTGTTGTAGCTACTACTAAACCTGTTAGGTAAAAGGGTAGGTAAAGAGTAGTACCCTAAATTTATGAAAAATAATCTGCACGATTATTAAAATGTTAATACATGTTCAACACGCCAGTAATACGGCTCCATCTAACGACAATACCAAAGAAACCCAATTTAGTTGAACTCTCATTGCTGCGCTAACCCAAAAAACACACACCATACACGCCGTGATTACTGACCTGCAAAGCTGAAGTCAGAGTGTGTTAAGAGTAATGAGGGATCCCTTATTTTCTATCAAGTCTCAAAACAATGTAGGCAAAACTAAGCATCTCGTGCAATGTTTCTGTGTTCAGTGGAAATCCTGTATGTTAGCCCAACTTCCGCCAGCGCCTCAGTGATCCTGAGCTCCCACTGCTCGTGGAGTCAGGTTTCACACTCAGGCTCCTCCTCGACTTCCTCTCCAACCACAGCGGCCAAAACTACACTTTAAACCCCTTTGTTTGTAACTGGGGGATGGTATATAGGAATGGGATTTTTTTTTTTCTAACATTGTCTATATTAATTTTTTTTATCCTAAACATCTCAACAGTGCTACATATTAAGATTGTAACGTTAAGATTCAGTTAGATCACTAGAAATCTAGGTTGAAGAAAACAAACATGATAAAACTCTACGGCTACACGGGGAAATATATAAATGACCGAATACTGTTAACGTAATTAATTAGGTCTGTAAAGTGGCTGAAAAGTGGAGTGAAGTGGAGAGGAGTTGGTGGGGAGGTACAGCTCCATGTCCGCTCGGGTCAAAGCACAGTGTGGTTCAGGGGCAAAAAGTGGCAAATATAACGTTATCGCGTAACGTTTAAACGTTCAGTCAGCACCACTGGATAAACAGTAATACGGTATTGGCTGGATAAATAAACACATGGACTTTAAAACTATATTATTACAACAATTAAAATCATTTGGAGCAGCAGCAAAGCGCGTTTTAACCACCACAATATTCCAAACATAGCTGCTAGCCAACTAGCAGGCAAACCCGCTCGACAGGCTTCGAAGCCACACCACCTTTGGGCTAAACACTAAAAAAATCAAGATGATTACATACACAATCCCATCAAAAGCTAGCATATTTGAACGAAAAAAGGATGTATTGAACTGGACACTCGACAATCTAGCCATTTAGCTAACGGACTGCTGCTGCAAGAACACACACGGGACAAATCGGCATGACCAAAAAGCTGGAACGGCTAACGTTAGCTCACTTACCGACATAACGATGACATTACATTAGAATCACCGCTTTACATCACGAAGCGACACATACCTGCGTCAAAGGATGCCTATTCCTTCTTCGGGTGTCAGTTTACATTCAACAATTTACGCTACAATCCGGGTAAACGTGTGCAAACCACCCGCAGTAGACTCCACCGCCTCCGCGGAAAAAGGAGTAAGATATCCTAGCTGCTCCTGCTGCGCGCAAAGTAAGATGGCGTCAAACCATTAGAACGAGCCATTATAAAAACTCCTGCGGCCATGATATCCCGTCGCCTTGATTAAAGTAGACCCTGCTCCGTTCATTTTTTGATGAGGATGAGTAGAGTAAAAATAGATAAAGCATCTGACAATAAGACACATTCAATATTTTTTCTGATATTCTATCATTAAAGGTAAACAGCTAGGTAAAGTCCTCTAGTGACGTAGACATGCTTCACATCTGCGTAGGAACACATGTTCTGTGAGCTGTAGTGCGGCAGAGGGACGCACCCCCTCATTAAGTTTTCTGCCTGTTCCAGTGTAGACAGTGAGGCGCGTCTCCGAGTCACACTTGACGGTTCTAGGTGGGTATGTGCCACTGAAACCTGTCTGTCCGTCTGAAGAACAGAGTGTGTTTTTAAAAGTTTGTTATATTTATACATTGGGATTCATAAAACTGAACTGTAAGTGGACTGAGATAAAGAGTCTTACAATTAACTTGTAGTGTTTAATGTTTAAGGTATTTTAAAATGATCTCTAATAACATTGTTTAAAAAAATCTTTAAAATCGTCCATTAATTTACAGTTTTGTTCCCTGATCCGTTTAGTCTTTGGAAATACAAAGTTCAGACAGTAGCTATATTTACCTTACATGGCCTTCTGTTTTTAGCACTATCCACGAACAGTACGCTGATTTTGCTGTGTGTTTATTCAAAATGATAGCATAAAATGTGACAAAAACAAAGCTGGATATCCCACATTAGCGTCATGAGGTTCCTTTGTAAAAAAAAAAAAAAAAAGAAAAAAAAAAAAAAAGACAGTGTTGTTGCTGCATCCTAACGGCTATTGTTAGTATATTAAGATCACGAGCTGTACTGAGGTAAAGTTGCGTGTTTGTAGTAGAGTGATAATTATTTAATCATAAAATACTATACTGTATTGAAAATTAATATAGTTATTTAACTAGAACTTGCCTAAATGAATAAATGCACAAATTATAAATGAATACTCACAACCAATAAGCATATGTCTATGTACATTAATTTGTATCTACTTATAATAGCTGTGTGTATTTATATAAATGTTAAGTCAAATCAATTACATTATATTAAAAGAAACATCAATTTCATAAATTTTACATTTATTAGCTGTGTTTATAAATGGCCCTTTTTCCATTTTGTCTTCTCATTTGAGTCTTTCAGATTTAATGTTTAAAATCACATCATTTCAATTAGATTTTTTTTTTTTTTACATTTTTATATTGCCTGCTTGATTTAAAAAAAAAGAAAGAAAGAAAAAGAAAGAAAGGAAGCCTTGGAATTTCTCCTTCAGTGGGTTAGGGTTAGTGGCGATTGGAATTATACTGAACATACCTGACATGGAGAAAACATCATCATCAACAACAACAACAACAACAACAACAACAACAACCTCCACCACCACCACTCTCATCATAAACATCATTATTATTGTTCTCATCATCTTTATTAATGTTTTTGTTATACATGTTAAATGAAAAGAAAATTTGTTTAAATAACAATAATTCTTAATAATAATCCTTAATTCTTGCAATCCTTCTTTTTAATGTACTTTAGATGGATTCGATTGATTTTATTTTCACAGTGAAATATTGTTAAAAATAAGTTGGTTAAAAAACATAGAGTAAATACTAATAACAATAAAAATAATGACACACACTATTAATAACATTGCTTTCCATTTTATTATGAATCACAGTAGAAATGCTTTAACAGTTTGACTGATTCCCTAAATGCAATCATCATTGCATGAAATCATTAAGTGCTCATTTATTAACATAGTAGCAAGACAAAAGCTGTACATAATGCAGTCCTTCTCTACCGCTAAGAAATATGTGTTCTACCTAATCAGGGCTTTTGGAATGTTAGTACATGGTAAATATTGTATATTAAGGGTATGTGGATAAAGAAAGATTGTAAATGTTTGGAAAAGCATTGTAGCTTGTATCCTTCCCACAACACTGTAGGAAAAATCATGTGTTATGACAAAGAGATAGAATGCAAGCTCAGAGATGCATGCACATACAAAACAGGATTACATATGCATAGGCTGTTTTTCTCCCAGTAGGTTCAGGAGGAGTCTAGAAGGTCATATGCATAGCCAGGAGTGCTAGTTTACCTAAAGAAAAAGCGAGGTCACATCCCACAAGGATGCACTGGGATGCATCGAGTTCCTTACTTACATTTGAGCAAAAGAGATGGAAAGAGAGGTGGTGGTGGTGGTGGGATTTATTTGTGTGAAAAGCAGACTTTCCCCCTGGGAAGCAAGTGGAATTGATGCAGTGTACAGAGGGGAGGGGCACCTTTCTCTGTATGTGAAAGGAGGGGGCGAGCTAAAACCCACTTGTGTGCTCACACGATTGTGTACCCTGACCCCAACTTAGCTAAAGGTTTCGAACCTACATCCTGGCATCCACAATAATGTCTGGCAAAGGACACAAACTCTTTCGTGAAGTGCCTAGGTCTTGCCCAGCATTATTGCCCATGCCAGCACACAGAGTATACAGACACGCAGCACTGGGCTTCTTGGAGCAGTCACAGATATTCTTAGTCATATTTGTGCATTTTTAAATTTAATAATGATTAATTGATCTTACTAATATAAAGTTTGTTTGATTTTGCAGTATAACGAAGTGACTGAAGCCCTTTCATGAGGTGATGCATATTTGAGCACAAGATGCAGAAGCGACATATGGAGGTAGGGACGAAAAAAAAAGATTTGTGTAATTTTATGATTTAATGATTAAAATGATTTATGCTAATAGAAAAAAATGTCATTTACATGCTAATAAAAATGTTGTTCAGGTTTTAAAATAGAGGATCTGAATATTATAAGATTATATCACCCATTTATTTCAATCCTTATTGAACCTTAAACGCTAATGGATTGAAATATTTAATGTTTTTATTTGTTTTATTGGGTGAAAGAATTAGAAATATAAATTCTGGAGACTCTTAATAATACCTGGTAATTGAGATGACTGGGAAAAATATAATTCTATTTGGTTTAAATGTGACATAGAAGTAATAATAATCTTCAGTTTGCTTATATTTGTTCTGGAAATGTCACAACAAAAATAACTTTATAAATAACTATTTTGATTACTTAATTAATTAAAAATAAATTTAAAATCCAGTATTATTGAGATTTTTAAAATAATGCAGTAATTTCCTTTTTTAATGTTATTATTTATATAACTAACATACATACTTCTAACATAAATATTTCTATTACTAAAATAAATAAAGTAAATAAATAAATGCCAGAATAGAATTTATTGATTAAATTGATATGTTCTACATCTCTTTCTCTGTTTAAAAATCTTTGTTATTTTAACACATAGACACCAGAGCACACCAAGCACCCAACCATTCCCAAACACTGCAGCGTAATCTTACTTGCATAAACAAATACAAAACCCTCTTTTGAGCACCTCGACTCAAAATTCCCTTCAAAGTTCCTCTGCTTTGTAAGGCTACACAGGCAACAATATCCGACCGCAGGTCAGACTCCTTTGTGTTCCACTTCATTGTAGGGTTCAAAAACTCAGATTAAAGAGTTGGTCAGCCACCCCTCCACATTCATCGGCTCTGCTGTTATCCCGGTTGATGCCATAGAAATCCCTAATACCAAATAAAAGTTTGGACTTTCCATCTCAACACAGCGCGGCCTATTGTTACTCCAAAAGAGAAAACACTGGAGCATTTAGAATTAACCAGACAGTCAGCTTAAAGATTTCTGTTATGACAAAGGTTATCAGATGTCATTTAAATTGAAATTATTGAATCAATATTTAACTAGATCTTTGTTGTATATTTATGTTAAAAAAGCAAAACAAAATTGGCCTTATAATGTCTGTTGTTACAATGTTCATTTAGTTATTTTCTCATATATATATTTTTTGTAATTTCTTTTGTATTTTTGTAAACCATCCTTTCCTATATCACAAGAAAGTAAATTGTAAATAATAATCACAGCTAAACCATTAACAGTGCTTTTTTATTTTATATTTTCATAACTGCAAGATTTTGTTATTATTATTATTATTACTATTATTATTATTAATATTATTAACAAATTTTGAAAAAAAAAAAATAAATAAATAAATAAAATAAATAAAAAATAAATGTTCACCTAAACAAAACTGTGTAACTTAATGCTGAACTCAAAAGCCTCTTTTTAATAACAGTGATGCATGTATCTTGGTCTGTGTAAATGTGAGACCAGCACCATATAAAGAAGAGTTATATAAAAACAAGTGCAGACATTTTCCACAATGTTACAGGACAGATTGTTGGTTTAAATATAAGTAAATATATAGAGACATTTTATATTATTTAGTTATGAATGATTTTGGTTTAATTGATATTTCTTATATGAGATATAACATACAATATATTTTATTCTTACGCATCCTTTTTAGCATATTTAAAAGATACCCAGCACAAATAAATTACTTGGAATTTTTTCTGTTTGTGTCTGTTATGAGTTGTTTTAATTGTTTTCATTTTGGTCGATATTATTTCTTATTAGAGTATTTCTGGATGGTGGATAGTTCTGAAGACAAGGATGAACCTTTAACACTGTGCATTTGGAAACAAAAATTATCCAAATGACTATCTTAAAGTTTTCATTTTGTACTGTGGTGCATGTAGTATAATATGATAAGCTAGTAGTCAAACACTGACTGGCAGGCACTTAGACTGTCTGCAAACAATAAGCATCCTTCATCTGCACTGTAACAACCAAAACACCATTACACATCTATTCAAACCAGGGAGGCACATGCTATGCGAGGCAAGCGAAAAAGATGAATCAAAGCAAGCAAAAAGATTATAATGGCAATGAAAATTTACTATTTTGAAAAAGGGGAGAGAAAGAGAATGGGAAGAAGAGCGAAAGCAGGAACGGCAGGAATATAATCTCATCACACAGCGTCCATGGTTCCTATTTACATCGGATGCAAAGAGGCCACGATCTCCTGAACATCCCTGCTGTGCAGAGTGAAAAGCATGAACAAATCAAAGACACAGCTCATCTGTGTTTATATTTTTACACAATGAAGAACTTTCTTTGTATGGCATTACCCCTCCCCTTCTTTTATGGTAGTATAAAAAATATGGATACCCTCTATAAACACACACACCAGTGAAAATATTTTAGAATTATAAATGCATTTATTATTAGATTTTAATTTAATCTAGGATTTAGTGTCAGCCTTGTCTCTGACCTCCCTGCTTTTATTATTGCTGCAATTCTCCCCACTATTGCTGCATAATATTAGCAGTTTTAGGTTTTCATTTGGTAAGTCTCATATAAAAATGGGCTTTACTGTACATCTGCCACCTACCTTTCTGCTTCTCTATTTTTTCTGTCTGGCTTTTTGTCTTGTCTGTCTGCTTCCCTAGCTGCCTAAAGGAAAGAAGAATAGCTCTAGCTGATTGAACAATACATGGGGATCGACTGCCGTTCTTTCCACAGACACAGGAATGGCGTTCACTATCTCCCCTCCCCCTCGATATTCAAAGTCTTTTCTTCATTCTCTCATCCAAATCTATCCAATATTTACATCATCTTTACCACTCACAGGTATATGAATTCAGACTAGAATTGTGCCTGTGTAATAAGAATCTTTCAGCTGAGTGAAACATACATTTTTCTGAGACTGACAAAGTACAGAGCAGTGGTTGACTGACAGCTGCTCATCTTTTAGTGTATTTCTGTTTGAGAGTGTGTATGTGTATGTATGTGCATAAATAGTATCACAATGTGTGTGTTTGGAGTGGAGGCAGCACCACTCGAGCCAGTCAGTTGTGTAGCCTCACCTTAACACTAGACATACGATTCTGCCAGTGTGAAGAGAAACACAGAGAGGTTGACTACTCAGTAAAATGCAAATAATTGCTTTGGTTAAGCACTGACTGTATTTGTCACCACTAGTAACATATAAGGTACTGAAAACTTGACATTTAAACTAAACAAACATACAAACAAAAACACATGCATTTTGATATGGTAAAATATTATAATATATATGTTTTGTACATGTCAGCTTACTGCAATATTATACTAACCTGGAGAAGAGCCTGCCATAGTAAAAGCATGATTCATATCATTCAGCAATAATGAATTCAGCAGTAATGAATATGTTGCTCACCTCTCTTAGACCATTCACGTCGACTTACCGCAAGCTATATGCAGACCCACGCCGCTCATTTCCCGTATTCCACACACAGTTACTCTCACAGCTAAAAATAACAAACATTGATGAAAAAATAAACACAAACCCAAATAAGCAGTGTGTGTTTGATATGAAACACTGATGTGCATACTATCCCCTGTGAGCTCAACTTTCATGTAAGCTGGCGACAGATGCTGCTTTTGGGTTTTTGTGGGGCTGCTCCCTGATATTTTAAGCCCAATTTTCTATGGTTTGATTTGGGCCGATGAGCTTGTTGCAGGGTAGCGGTGGGAGCAGGACTGCAGACTCAGCGGGGGCCATTAGACATGGTGTGGTGGCCGACATAAAACGAGTTCAAGAGCTCCCGCAAGAAACGGGAGGGGGGAGCAGGCCCTGAGTCTGCTGGAAACTGCTACCAATGCAGTGCTGCTGTTCATAATAACTGTCATCTAGTGACTAATGTTGTGTAAAGACACTAGCATTAGTTTGTGTTGTACAGCCTTAAAGCACTAAGACAATTTAGAATGAGGCAACGAAAAGCTGATTTGCAAACAATTAAGGGGTCAATTGTTTTTTTTTTCTCAAGCCATTTTTAAAGTGATATGTACATAATTTAGTGTAAATACAACAATGCATTTTATGTGTAGCACATTTAGAGAGATTTAATAGAGTGTGTCATGGCTTTGTAGAGTGGCAGTCAACACAATATAGTATAACAAATGGAGAGACATGCAGGTAAATGTCTGTTTTACGGCAGTGCTGCTCCTTCATTCATGCCGTGTGTGAATATATGAAATCAGTCATGTAGCACTGGTAATTTTTCTATTTAACCAGAACACTAACATACCTGTTCTCTTCTTGTAAATTCATTTACTGTATGAATGTAAGAAAGAAATATTCCTGGCCTCATCATTGATTTGTTACACCTTGTTTTTCTACATTAAAATTGATTAAATTCAATTGATTATTGAAGATGGGCTCTTCAAAATATATTATTCGTCTCAGCTGTGGCACAATCTTAAATGGTTTATTCTGTTCTTTATACATGATACACCACAAATTCTTTTAATTTTGTGCACTTTAAAATCAATAAAATAAAATAAGCAGTCAAATAGAACAAGAAATAATAATTTATAGGTAAGGATATTCTATACACATTTTCCCAAATTAGTTCCCATTACAAAATGCAGACAGTTCTCATTCATTTTTAAACAGCCTGATATCATGTTAGGAAATTCTTGCCCCTTGATTCAGTTGCCAAAATCATGTACAGTTATTAACAACTAAATTAACCCTTACCACTCTGACACCACATTTGATTCAGACTATCTCACCTATAATTAAATAGCAATACAGTTGTTAAAAATTGCATATATGTTATCCACTTTAAATGATCAGGACTATAAATAACATGTGAATAGCCACACAGACTCTGTATGGCAACTGTCTTGATGGCTGAAATGTTGCATAGTTAAGAGAATCCAGAATGGTTTCTCTTCATATTTCACATTTATTTACAATACTTTTGACTTTTACTTTTCTTAAAATTACCTGAATCTAGTCTTATAATACAAAGTTTATTCTTATTGGAGATTTAGAATGTATACACTTATATAAGATATATTTTTAAAATAATTAATTTAAAAAATATTTTAGATTGAACATCCTGTAGCATAAGTAGATGCAAATGTTCAGATGTTCTCAGGAAGATCATTAGATAAATAATTTTGTAAATGTTTCTCGTGCTTAAATTATTAGATACAGGGTAAAAACAAAATTTGTTAATTAGTATTGGAAAGGGTCACAATAAAGGAAATTCTTATATATACATCATAGACTCATAACATACATAATCCTTTTCCAAAACATTCTGTTTATCTTCTCTTATTTTTTTCTTTAATTCACATTTCTTTTAATTGAACCCGCTCTAAACATATTTTAGAATAGGATATTTGATTTAATACTTTATAGATCCAAGTCCATTGTAAATTTTGTATGTCTTGGGCACAACACCTAACATTAGGTCTGTATGAATTGTATAGGAGATAACAGATCTCTCAGATATGTGATTTTGAGCTTATGGCTGGGAAGGCAGTTGGGGTGGCAGGGCTTATTCCAAGGGTGGCAGCTGTTACCTAGTGCCACTCATGTGGCCACACCCCTTATGGTATGCTAACAGACATGTACAGGACAACCAGGAGAGAAATAGTGACCCTACATTCCATAGGAGAAACCAATACAAATTGTGGCTTGACACTCTTAGGCCACCAGTTAATCTATCTATCTATCTATCTATCTATCTATCTATCTATCTATCTATCTATCTATCTATCTATCTATCTATCTATCTAACTATCTAACTAAATATCTATCATGAAACCCATTGTTATGAACGTTATGCAACATTTTCCATTCCCTTTGTTTATTGAATATGACAGTTGCAGATATTAAAGGACTTTAATATTATGCCTCTAAAAGCAAGATGCTTTGCAAATTCCTTTAAATAATAATATTAATTTATCTTTGTGGAACATATCTTGCTCTTTTTTATGCCTTTTGCACATCTTTGTGGAAATCATTGCTTGTTTGACTGCATGGATAACTACATACATATTCTAAGTGCAATGTCAGCCCCCTTTTGTTTTTTCTGTCTTTAAAAACCTGCAATAAGTTTTAGAAAATACAGCTTTTATTGTCTCATCCCAAAGCAAATGGTATTTTCTTGTTGCAAGTTGTTGGCTACATCTATGTCTGTTGTCTTTCATTTAAAAATATAACCTATCGTCTCTTCTGTTTGCTGACGCTTCAGTTTACGTTTGCACTGTTGATTGATTGTTCGATAATTATTGCTGCTTTTTGCCAGACTCAAGTTGGGGCATCAAACAGATACATAGGAATAGTTTATTAACAAAGTGGACTCATAGATAACACGTCTTGAGTTAAATTGTTTCTTATTCACTATGGTGCATCGTTATGAAGAAATGTACTCAAGTTTACTTAGTAATGAAATGACGGCACAACAGGGATAAATAATCAATATGCCAAATTTCAAGTGTACAAATCAGGGAACCGACAGGCAGCAGTTGAGAGAGGCTGTAAATTTCACATAAGAGAACATATCAAATGATTTTTAGTAAGGATCAACAAAAGCTGAAAGTGAAATGACATTCAAACATAAAAATGTCCATAATTAATTTCACAACAGTGATATGCATGACAGGTCCGTCATTTGTAAACCTGATGTCTGCAAAAGTAAAGAAATATCATAGAAATTGAACAGCTCTACCTTTTGAAGCGCATCACTTAGCCCTTAAAGATTTTAATGATGCCTTTCACTGTTGGTTTAGTTAATTCTTAATAACGTTTGTTTTTGTTGTTGATGTGTGGGGTTTGTTTGAACCTCAGTGCAGCTGTATATGTGTTGGTTTGGACCTTTTGCTGTCCCTCGTCTCAGCAGGGGGCTCCCAATTATTCCACTGATTAAGATACGCTCACACAGGAAAAACTAATTGGCTTCTTGCTGAAGAGAACTGCTCTTTTTTTTTACCACTGACATAAAAATTTTAGACAGAAAAAAACATGATCACCATTGCTCAATTCATTTCTACAGAGTCAGTGATTATTTTGATAAATGTCATACTGAGAACAGCTTTGCCAGGCAGCTTTCTCTACCTGTTGCCACCATCTTGTTTTTAGATAACAAGAAGGATGCTGATTCTGAACACACCCTCTGCATCATCTCTTATTGCCTTCAAATTAATATTTGAATCTAACACTTTTCTCCATGACAGCAGCTAATAATAAACACATGCTCCCCTAAGTCTTAGTTTTCCTGCTGGCTGTGGTGCCTATATTTGACTCTTATAAGACGCTCTGAGAAACATTGTGAGGGATGTGCTTGGGTGGGGTGGAAATGGTAGATGGGCAGGCTGGTGTGCAGTGGTGGTTGGGGTGGGTTGGGGGGGTATATGGGGGTGGGGTGCTGGTGACATTTGTTACTGGGTTTTGTAGAGGGCTCCCTGCTGTTTTCTGCTGGGCTAAGCTTTAGCCTCAAAGTGAGTTAGCCAACCAGCCCTCCAGGAGCTCTAACATTATTCTGTTCCCCAGCTCCCTAATGCACAAAATGTGCAAAAATTTGTGGCACAAGATACACAATTTTAGTTTAAATTTATAGTTTATAAACCATGTACCATTATATGCTTGTGGATTATTTTCACTTACAAATGTACAATAACGTCCATGTCAAACACTAAGCAGATAATTTCATTTATTCAAAACTATATGCCATTCAGGATACACATAAGCCAGCAATTTTACATTTGTGCTGACATACTCACCATAAATTGGCTCACCACCAGTAAAATTTAGGTCTCACTTCTAGAAAGGCCACATAATAACCTTTACTGTAACAGACCTGCTTTCATTGTGCATCAGCATAAATAGTGAGCCTTCATAGTGATTATTTATGTATTATTACAGAAATGGTTAATGTGTGAGCAATGGAGAAATCAGTCAGTTTTCATTTATTCTTTGTACTTTTGAAATTAATCATGTGTGCTGAGAAGCCTATCACATTTGCCTGGAATAGTCTTGGGTTAAATATTTAAATATTTAATCTATTTAACAGCTGTTTTTTTCCACCGAACTAATTACAAATTTCAAAGTAAACATACCAATTTATCAATGGTTTGAAATAAAGGTGATAACCAGGGCAGAAATAAAGGCAATGAGAAAGAGAAAATTAAAATGCATAGTAAATAAATTCAGATATTATTTATGTCCTAGCCCTGCAGGGCAATTTAGAGAGGCATATTATCAGAATCCTTAAATAGGGTTTCACATGTCTGTGGTTATATAGAGGTGGTGACTAGTTCAAGCTTTCACTGCCTGAACCTCTGATGTTTTTTTTTGGTCATTCATTCATTCATTCATTCATCTTTAGTAACTGTTTATGCTACTCAGGTTTGTGATGGATGAAAACATTCACACAGTCATTTACATATCAGAGAGCAATTTAGCACGGCCAATCCAACTATTAAATATATGTTTTTGGGAGATGGGAGGAAACCAGAGAACCTGGAGAAAACCCATGTAGACAAAGGGCTCAAGATCGAAAGGGGATACTGGAGCTGTAAGATTGCAACGCTACCTGCTGTGCCAGTCTGCCACCCCCTGATGCTTTTAATCAACAATGTTAGTGTGCCTAAATCTGGTCAGCCTTTTTGTCATTTTCTCCCTCTGTCTTACTGGTACTACACTTTTGTTTTATGAGGTTTTAATGCTATTAATTTTCATGGTTAGCATTCTTCTCAGCATGACAAAAGCCTTAAGGAGGAAAGCAATGATTAAATCTAGTTTTATGATGTGTGTAGCCAGTTCCAATCATGCAGGGTGTGATTAATATCACCTATGGCATTGAGCAAATGATGTCAGTCTTAAATTGAACGATTACTGTTGTATACATGTGGTACTTCAACTTACAGCAATTCAAATTACACAGAAAGACCTGAAAATGTATTTCTATTTCTATGAGTTTGTATTTGCTAAAACATTTCATCCTTTTCCATGATGGCTTCACTGACAGAAGCAGCCGTGTCCTTGGGTTTGGTATGAAAGTATTCTGACCTTTAAGTGCACAAAGTGTGTATTGAATTATTCATCATGGTCAGGTTTGTGGTAGATCTGGACCCTATCCCAGGAAAAGCCAGGAATGGATGGAACACCAATCCATAGCAAAACATTACGTGCAGGCATGCACACACACGTGTTTTTTTTTAGCAGAGCCAGTAATTTTGAGAGCTAAGAGGTGGGACGCTACCCACTGTTTTTCTGTGTATGTGTTGAATAATGATTCAATAAATTAATTTTTTCCAAATTAAAAATTCCTTCTTAGGGATATAGCTTTTAATTACATTATATTTGAATCTCTTTAGCTATTTCCGTTCACAGTAGTAATATATACAGCTTTTCCAGCATAGTACCACCACTGACATGATTATTTTTCTCATGGTCCATTCTCAGTACAGCAGTGACACTGACATGGTAATGAGTGTGGTGCTGATACAAGGCTATCAGACAGTACAGCATTGCTGGGATAATTTAACACCTCAGTGTCAAATGCTGGGCAGAGAAGCAGTACAACAACCAGAAGTACACATCCAACAACCATCATGCAGGTTAGGGAAGAGTACAGAACACAAATTGTACAGACCATTTAGAAAGTGTGTGCTAAAACACTCTTCTATCTAAATAATATCCTATCAGCAGTGGTTCTGTGGTGGTCCCTTTTCACTGATAGGGTAATGACTGGCAAATATAAGTACAGATGGGCTACGGTCAGTAACTGTACTTGTACAGAATGCACCAAGAGTGTATCTAGAAGACATATATGGCAATTATAATCAATTATAATTTTATAATCAAAAAGAACTGTGATTGTGGTGTTGTCTATGATCACTAGTGTAGGCAGTGACTTGGTGAAGATTGGTGTCATTTTAAAAGGTTGGTGAATCAGAATGATAGAATGAATCCATCACAGATATTTCACTGTGATATTTCAGACATATTACAACACATTTTCCTTTCCTTTAACACATTTATGATTTGAAATCTTGAGTGAAAAAAATCATTCATATTATTATTATTTTAACACCAACAAATTTGATTGCATATTTAAATAGATTTCTATTTGTTTCTATATGTGTTTATGTGTATGTACAAGTGGAAAAGAAATAGATTCTGCATCTAAAAAACTAAGCAGCATGGACAGGGTTGCAGTTTTACACGTGCTAGTTGCACAATATGCAGAGGGCAAGATCATGACAGGTAGACATAACAGGCTGGCTGGCAACCTACATTGAGTGTTTTCTATTGTCTTTTGAGAGTGTCATGAACATCATATTTATAGCATGGATTTAGCATTTTTTATATAGCATATTTTAATTCATTCGGTGAGTTTTATAACTTGTTTTACTAATTCTGTCTATGATGTTAGGTGCATCACCTGTCTAATTTACCCTTTATCAACTGAATTGTTTCTTTTTCTGATATATAAAACAATTCAGTCAGGTGAAATATAAAAAAGATATTTAATAGTCAATATAAAATAATAGTCGAGTAAAGTAGTCTAGTTATGTTGAAGTGGAAATATTCATATTTTCATCTATTTGAACCATATTTTGAAGAAAGGTTTGTACTAATATACTAGGCATATGTGTGAAGTAATTTGCAACCTGTGTACTATCTTGGCACTGGTGTGTCCGCCTGAAGATACCTCTGCAAAAACCTCTCTATAAAATCTTTGTTACAGAATATATACATGAAATATCTTGATATTTTTGATTATAAAATGGAATCATGAAATATCTTGATATTTTGATTATAAAATGGCTGTGGAATGTACCTCTGTAGCAGATAATGCCAAATAAGTTCACAATGATGTGGTGGTGTTTCTCCTTCCAGTATTTTTTTCTTTTTCATTTATTATTCTTTTTATCTATTCTTTCTATATTTCTATGTTGCGCTATTATAACATTGGTGCAATTACAATATAATTCATTACCACAAGGATTAGTATCTCCATTTGTATCATGTATGGTAAGGAGAAACACCACCACATCATTGTGAGCTTATTTGGCATTATCTGCTACAGATGTACATTCCACAGCCATTTTATAATCAAAACGGGAGCAAGTAATTTAATATTTCCTGAAATTGTATGTTGGACATTTATGATTTAGACACATATTACTTATATATTTACAATGTATATATGTATAACTTGCATCCTATACTATCCAACCTATACTATATATTTGTAAAACAGAGATATCTTTGTATCTCTCTCACACACATATCAGTTCAGTTTTCAGCCTGCTTGAACATAAAATTATGCAAACCTCCTTTTTGTCTCATCGAAAAAAACACTCACAATATTCCCTTTAAGCTGTGATTCAAAGGAGCTATAACGCTCCTTAAAGAAAGCAAAACATTAAATAAAATATTTTATTAATATCATATTATATAAAAAACCTATTGACCACTATGGAATTTGGGATTTTATTTAAAGGTGTTATAATGCTTATATGTTCACTTTATGCTCACATTTTATGTTATGACCTTAACCTATAACCTACAGAATCCTGCCTACTCCCAATTAGACAATTATTTCTAGTGTAATTTCACTTTAAATTGTTCTGCTTCGGATTAAATTCTGATAATGTAAGCAACAGCATTTATAGAATGCATATATTTCATATGAATACATTTTAATTGCTAAGTGATACCTTATAACTAAAAGTAAATACAGAAATGGGCATTTTGTGGTAATATGCATCTCATTTTATTGTGTTTCGATAAATTACAAATGAAATATTCTTTACATTAAAAATTCACTCTTTAGTTTCATGTGTAATGTAATCATTCATCCATAAAAAAATATGCATAATTACCCTCATCTTCTCACAGACAAGTACAAAACAAAACTGGTGATTTATATTGATATTAAACAAAACAAATTAATTAATTAAGGTTTTCTCCTTAAAACACAATTCAGTACACTAAAATGTATTGTAATCTTTGTGTTCATGACTAATAGTATCATCGTTATCAGCATTATTATAATAAAGCATTATTATTATTATTATTATTATTATTATTATTATTA
>JAOTRN010000046.1:17862298-17878344 GCA_028566695.1 Bagroides melapterus | reverse complement strand
TATTGTTATTGTTATCGTCATCATCATCGGTATTATTATCAATAATAATAATACCGATGATGATGATGACGATAACAATAACAATAATAATAATAATAATAATAATAATAATATTAATAATAACAACAACAATAATAATAATAATAATAATAATAACAATAATAATAAACATTCATATAAATAATTAATCACAAAAGGAGCACACTGTCTAGATGTGTAGCTCAGTGCACATTGTATTGTTTTCTGCTTGTTTCTCTGCAGTGGACTTGGTTCCTCATGGTTCCTTTCTTTTGATTATTGTCCGTAATCCTAACAGCTAGTCCTGTTACCCTGAACATTCACACTATGATGGAATAACACTATAATTGGATGTCATATACACCGTTCAGCCATAACATTAAAGCCACCTGTCTAGCATTGTGTCGGTCCCCCTTGTGCTGCCAAAACAGCTCTGACCTATAGAGGCATGGACTCCACAAGACCTCTGTGGTACCTGGCACCAGGACATTAGCAGTAGATCATTTAAATCCCATCAACACCTTGAACTTTTGTCTTGTCCTGAAAAATTTGTGGAGTGTGGTATATTATACTTCTGGAAGAGGCCACTGCCATTAGGAAGTGATGTAATTTGTTTCGGAAATATTTATGTAGGTTATCATTAAAATAAAATCTACATGAATGCCAGAACTCATAGTGTATCCTACCCCAGATAGGTAACACACATGCAGCAGTTCATCCATGTGATGTAAAAGAAGAAAAGATTCATCAAACCAGGCCATAATTTTCCCCTGGTACATGGTTCAGTTCTGATGCTGTATTATCCATTTTGAGGTTTCCATGTTGAAGTTACCGGTTGTTTTTTTTTGGACCACTTTTGGTAGATCCTAACCACTGCATACAAGGAGCACGTGACCTGCGATTTTAGAGATGTTGTGACCCAGTCATCTAGTCATCACAATTTGGGCCTTGTCAAAGTAACTCAGACCCATATCCATTTTTTTCTGCTTCCAAAACATCAACTATGAGAATGGACTGTTCACCTGCTGCCTAATTTATCACCCATGACAGGTCCCAATGTGTCGAGATAATAAGTATTATTCACGTCACCTGTCAGTGGTTTTAATATTATGGCTGATCGATGTATACTCTATGCTATAGTATATACAGTATATTAGTCCTGGAGTAAGCAGAAAGTGCTATTTAGTATGTTCTATTACATTGTTCCCTGAATACCTGAATACCTTATACTTCAACTACTAATACATAAAATATTTTTTTTGGTCAGATTAATGCTTGACATAACATACTTTCCCCCCAAAACCACCATCATTCAGCAATCACACTAAAGCAAGCACACATTTTATTTACATGATGTAAAATGTAAATTTAACTTGAAAGATTAACTATTTATCTTTGCTGATGTTTAATGATAGGATTTATTTAATCGTATGTACTAGAATTGTTTAATTCTCTAGTTTTCAAAATATGTCTTCTGTAGATATTCACTTAGTTATCAATTAAAGTCCTGTAAAATGAAATTATATCTATGTCAATTATTGGATTGATGAGGGTCATACAATTAAAATAGACAAGAAAAGTGAAATGGCGTCCGGTAAAAAAACTAAAAGCACTCATGTCTCTTTGGTTATGAGATGTGTAGTGGAGAACCTTAGGAGAAATGCATTTTAAATTTAGATATCTGCAGATTACATTACCAGCTTTAATTCTGATCATTTCCATTGAATTGCCACGGTATTGTCATATGATTGCTGTGACAAATCAAGCCACTTTCAGCTAAACTACCTGCCAAGGTGCCAATTTAGCAAACATTGAATATGGATACCGAACTGTCATTACTGTAATTACTGTTCACATAACTGTGAATAAGTACATAGTTTGACAAGAGCATGAAGTGCTGTTTTAATTTGATGGTAGTAGGGTGCCAGATGAGGTTAAATGCAATTGTTGTGCCTTTCTGAAAAGAAGGAATGAATTTGTGGTTGTATCAGAGAACTATGGACTGGATTGTTTAATAATCATACAATCCAGTTATTTTTATTCACAAATTGATAATGTTCCTCATTTTTGCATGTCGGTTGTTCATGTAAAACTGCATTTATCATTATTAGACAAGGATTCTCTCTGCACATTTCTTTATGTGCTTAGTTCTTATTCCCCTCACCATACAATCATAGAGAATTTTTATTTTAATTCTCAATTATAAAAAGTGTAATTGTATTGGACATTTTGCCTAATATCTCCAATGCCCGTGAGATGGTGGGATTTTAATGGCACTTTGTTTTTTCCACAGTTCCACATTTTAGCCACAGATGTTAAGGAGATTTCTGTGCCTGCTCTGTGCTAAATGATGCAGAATGGCTAGGCAGTGTACAGCTGGAGGGATAAATAAGCACGATATTGAGGAGATCATTCTATGAATACAAATGAAAGCCAAAGAACACTGAACGTATAAGATATTTTATGAACTTAGAGAATATGACTGCTTTCCAACATACATGGAGAAATAATAATATTGAACCAAATGACCAAATAAACATTAATTTATAGGTTATTTAAAATTAATCAAATTGCATATGCATGCAAAAGTTTATTCTTTTAAAATTATTTTCCCATCTCCCATGTGTGTTTCATACAGCATTGCATCAGTAATATAATTGAAAGTTCATTTAATTTTTGAGTTTTTGCTAAAAGATTTTCATTCCAATTAATACTAAACTATATCACTGAGGAATAAAGGTAGCAATATACCTGTTAATTTATTTCCTACATAATAGTCCTCAATAGCTAAAATGACCGGATCATGGGTATATGGAGATATATATATATATATATATATATATATATATCTCACTACCCTGCCTTTTCTATTATTTATCTGTGCTGGGTATATTTTAACATATTTCTTACATTTCTTATATTTCTTCTTGTAAATTATGTATTTACACACGTTGCATCAGTAAACTATATTACTATAGTAATCATTACAGTCATTATTAGCATAAAACACACAGAAAGTTTCCATTTGCCTGCAGATCTTCTGAATGGAAATGACAAATGTAGATTTTTGTTTGGTCAGTTACTACTGAGTCTAACACTAACTAAAATCTGTGTGTAGGGTGACATGCTAAAAAGTAATGAGCCACCATTAGCTTTATGCACTATGTCACCCTGGCAAGTAAAATTCTCCTGATGCTGGTTATAATTGGGCGGCCGAGTGGTTCTGTATGAGTGGCCCATCACACCATGCACATATATATTGCATAATTTAGAAAGGAAAGGTACAACACACTCAGGGAGCAATCCCCTTTCACACCCCATTAGCTATCACTGATCTAGTGCAGGCATAGCGCAGCCTGATCTATGGCACACTAATTATTTTTACATCAGTCTCTTTTTTTTCCTTTTCCTCTTACATATGTGACACGTAATGCATAATTAAGAGTATGTGGGCTTCAGGTCTATATGAAAAAGTAGAAGAAGGTATTGTAGCTATTTTCTCGAGAACTAAGTAATAAGATCTATTTACAGCTCTAGCAGATGCACAGACAATGCCTGGGAGTTAAAATCAAGACTCCGGGATTAACACTGAGAATCCCATATTCCAAGAGGTTGCTATAGAGGATTTGATTTGTAATTACAGGCAATACGGTCTACAAATTTAAAGTTGTATCACTATTCTTTTCTTATAAAAATACAGAGACTCTTTGTAGAATATAGATTTTTTTTTCATGACTCTTAAGAACACTGTTTAATATCAAAACAAGTGCAGTACACCACCTTCATGCACTCTATGGTCAGAAATTATAACACAAATTCAGACAACACCTGAACTTTTAGAGTATTTACAAACTTACAATGATACGTATTCACCAGCATTAAAAGCATTAAAGACATAAATAAAATAACACACAACATTGCCAATCAAACCTACCTATAGTTGTTTGAGTGTCATCTCAATGAGAATATAACTGGTAGAAAATGCCTAGGCCATCTGCCTCTGTCCAAAATGTCTTCCGTTTGATGCCATCCTATAGAGAAAACAGTGTCCAAATCTTCAGCATAAATTTTGCAGCAGCAGGTAAAGCAAACTATTCTTCATGTGGGAGTTTAAGGGGAGGAAAGTATAGTATTCTGGTTGCTTGCCTTGTGATATTTCTGAGCCTTGAGCCTTGAAGAAGCCGCTTTTCTTTTCCCTAATTCTGTGGACTTGGAGCTTTGAAGCCCCCCAACTGTGCACAGTATGGTCTTTGAACCGGGAAAGAAATTCACAGATTAAAAAAAAAAAAAAGGGGAACCTACTGCTCAGCACATATTGCATTGTCTGCATTCATCTTGTTTGGGTGCTTTGCTTCTTTTGGGATGCACTGAACATGCAAGATTTTGAGTTCATTCATTCATTCCAATCTCAAGAATAATACTGAGCAATGTCAGAGTAACTCAGTTGTTCACACTATTACTTTACCTTGGCTTTTATTTCTTAGTGATAAGTTTGAAATGAAATCCCTCTTCAATAAAAATAAATGTTCCTTAATTTTAATATAGAATTTATTTCAATTACAATATTGACATTTTAAGATTAAATAGAATAATATCTACATGAAACAAAATACAGAAATTAGGTTACTTGTAAATAAAATGATGAGCAATTCTAGATATATTACAATAAAGTAAGTAGGGGCAAGAAAGAAGTTCTTTCTTAATGTGTCTGATCTATTATTGGCTAATAAGTAGTGAAAGCTCTGTCTAAAGCCGTACATTTTCAGAGTGTGTGTTCAACATTAAGTACTAAAAAGAGGCAGACAACCTCTTTCTTATTTTAACGCCCTGTCAAGATTGTTCAGTCTTTCAGATAACAAAAACAAACAAGCACATTGACATTTTAGTGCTCTTTTCTACTGAATGCTACCAAAGCTGTGCAGCACTTTGTGAAAACCTAAACCAATGCCAGAATAATACACATTGTTGGCCCGCTGTAATGTTATGCAAATGTGCGTTTGTTGAGGGGCGGCTGCAGTGGATCTGGGCTTGTGCCTTTGATAACCTCCATTACCAAGGGATTAAGCAAATGCTGATGTGCTCTGTCTCTTTGCACACTAGTCCAGAACTAATCTGATGACCAAATTTTAACTGATGAAAGCACAGTTTACATTATCTGTTGATTAATTTAAAGTCCACAATTTTAGTCTGAGGCATATCTCTGTAAAATGCGTGTTTATAGGAATGAACAAAATGTTAAATATTGCTTTTATTTTTTTGTTTTTAATACAAAAAAAAACAAAAAAAAAACTGAAGAAACAAAATTATTTAATTGCTAAATGGATCATTTTAGGTCTCCTTGTAATTCATTTATTTTCTATATACCCTTGTAAAATATAAAAAAGCAAACTAATATGAAACAGTTTTTGTTAGTACTCTATTCTCAATTTAAGTGTGTCCTCTTCATATTAGAAAAGTAAATAAATTTACACTATGTTCACTGACTGTAAAGTTGTGAATTACTTAAATACATTGTTCAAGCCTGAAACCTGTAGTAAATACAAAGTATTTTACCATGGCATAAATAAGTACAATTTCTGATTTTAAAATGTTATAACCGGCTATTAGCCTTTTTGTCAATTAATAATATCTTTTTTTGATGCTTGAATTTTCACTCAGCAGCCCAAAGATTTAACAAGTTAGCCTCCCCTGTCCTGTAATTATTTTGGTAAGAAATACAACCTTTTTGATGGTTCCTGTAAGAAAATGATTTGAACACGGAACCAACTAATTAATATTTGTTTTCAAAGCTGGATTACGTAAAATATATGTTTATGTGCATGATTCTTTTAGTATGCAAATAAAATTAGTAAATAAAATGTATGCGGTCTGTGTACGATAAGATGACAAAGGAATTGGTATATTTGTGTTATTAGTCACTTATATCTCTGTTTTATTTATTGATTGCTGTGTCCACCTGTGAATGAACACATGAGAGTTGATTAAATTTATCCTCCGGTTGTCTTCAAGACTTTTTTCCAATCTTTTCCTTACTGCAGCCATTGGGTGTTCAGCAGGTAAAGCAATAATAGCCATTTTCAATATCTGTCTAGTTTGTCTAGTGTGACTCAATAGTTTGATCACTAACAACCCTCTCCATGTCCCCCAATAATACTGTCAGCACTCTGGCCCTCATATAGTCTTTGTGATTATTTGATTTTGTTGCTGATTTTCTGCTAGCCTGGAAAACAGCCATGTGTCAACGTACAGGCTTAAAGAAAGATGATGCATATGCCTTATGACATCACTGTCACTATTTGCTGTTTATCTGCTTGATTAACACAACAGAATGGATTCATTTATGTGGTGCACAGTTTAGAAAATATATCTGCATAACATTCTTTGTAAAATTTATCTTTACAAAGTTCTACTTACGTGTTAGGGGCCATATCAGTAGCTGTTTATCTATTCTGGTTTTCCAGTCCAAACAGCTGAGGAAAAAAAAATCCCTGAAAGTGCTATACTAAAAAAAAAGCTCCTATTCATTATTTACAATATTGATGTATTTTTTCTCCTTTAGACAAGTAGCAAAAAAGCTTAATATTGATCCTCATTTGGGTTATGATATTGACTATAGCTGTGATCTATTTAGGGAGCTTAAGGATTTCTAAAACAATGAACAGGAAAGTCCCTAAAAGGGCCTAAAAGGAGCTGCATTATTCAGTCAAATTCTTTTCAGAGACACTCAATACTTTATCCATCATGAAGATTATTTTGTTTAGATAATTCGCAATGGACACTCAAAGTTTACAGAAAAAAAATCTTTTAAATGGATAGAAAGTAGAACCTGTTCAGAGGACTTGTAAGTTAAAAGCTTGCGCTATCATACCAGCTGGATGGATAATGGACTCAATCTAAAAACCAGAAGCTCCCTGAACAGCATAGTGACATCACTGAACTAGAAGTTAGCTGCTGATAAAGCTGGTGGGTTGTGGAAAAGAGGATATCTAGAAATACAGTAGTAAATCGAGTAACAAACTGAAAAGTATATAGACTAAACAGTCACAAAATTAAAGTTACTGAATGGTGGCATCTGTCATGGGTGGGATATACTAGAATGCAAGTGAACAGTCCTTCTCGAAGTTGTTGTAGTTGAGGTGTTGGTAGTAAAGATAGGCAAGTCTAAGGATCTGAGTGACTTTGACATGGGCTAAATTGTAATGACTAGATGACTGGGTTAGAGCATCTCCAAAATGGCAGGTCATGTGCTCCTTGTATGCAGTGGTTAGTATCTACCAAAAGTGGTCCAAAGAAAAACAACTGGTAACCTCGACCAGTATCTCCAAAACGACAAGTCTTATGTGCCTGTTTGGTTGATTCCACAGAAGAGCACAAAAAGTGCTGGCTATATAGTGTCATATATAAGGTGTCAGAGCACACAACTCATTACAGTTTGTGTGTATGTGTATAGTGTATATGGGCTATGTAGCTGCAGACCAGTCAGAGTGCCCATGCTAACCCCTGTACAAAGGGCATGTGTACATCAAAACTAGACCATCGTGCAAGGGACAATGGTGGCCTGGTCTGATGAATCAAGTTTTCTGCTGGGGAACATGTGGCACCTGGTTGCACTATGGGGAGAAGGCAAGCCAGCAAAAGTAGTGTGCTGCTCTGAGAAATGTTCTGCTGGGAAACTTTGGGTCCTGGCATTAATGCAGATGCTACTTTGATAAGTACACCCCTTCATAGCAACGGTATTCCCTAATGACAGTGGCCTCTTTCAGCAGGATACACCCTGCCATGCTACACAAAATGTTCAGGAATGGTTGGAGGAACATGACAAAGTATTCAAGACGTGGCCTTCAGATTCCCCAGATGTTAATCCAACTGAGCATCTGTGGTTTGTGCTGGGCAAACAGGTTTGATCTATGGAGGCCTCAACTTAGAACTTACAGGGTTCAATGGATCTGCTGTTTAGATAGATAGAGAGATTGTTCAATCAATAGATTGTCACTGGGATAGGATCCAGATTCCCTGTGACCCAGTGTAGGATAAGCAGTGCAGAAAATGGATGGATATACATAGAGACACATAAATTTTTAAGTCTATTCAATATACGTACATCTCAGCGTTGTACATCACAATGTTAAACACAATGTATATTTCAGTTTTAAATTCAGTATTTATTTCAGTTTGTATTCCTCCACTTGTCTGTGTTTGCTACATAAAATTCAAATTCTAGCTACAGTCATTCTGTGCATTACCATGGCAACACACAACGTTCTATGCAACTGTAGCTTCTTTGAAAGCTATTTTTGTTCACAGAACAAAAATAAATGACATTTATGGACATTTTATAGCTGGAATTTTATTCTATTCTATGGATTTTAGAACCCAGTTTATGCTATTATATTTTACTTATATCAAACTGTAAAGAAACAATAAGGGGTCTATTCTTGGTGATCATTTCACCATAGACATGCAGTTAGCAGTAGTACTAGAACATCCATGAGAGCTGTATCAATGCAGAGAATAGTGACAGATATTCATACAAAAATCTTTCATTTGCATAACACAGAATGTTCTTTCTAAATTGTGAAACAGCAGACAGTGCTAGCTCTGCTACTCTATTGGACTTGAACATATTGAACATATTCTATATTCAGAAACACTGTGCTACCCACCAGAGGGACCAATTTGAAGCCTCCTTCATAAGTTGCCACTGCATACCACACATACAAACATGCACACACAAACTCTGTAGCTCATTTCTGACAGGTGGGACTCTGAGTTTTGGCTCTTTCAGGGGTCTCTCCAGGGACCATCTCTGGTGTCTCCCTCACACCTCACACACTCATTCAGTGTACAATTTTGATAGGCTCAGAAACACTGGTTTAGCTTCAAAATTAACTGACCTTCGTTAGTTAAGACTCTGGAGTGGGTTTCATGTAACATATGCCACGTCAAGGCCAGTCTGGTTATATAAATTTTTATAATTGATGCATTAAAAACAGTAACAAGCTCTTTACATGTGTTTACAAGAGAAAATTGAATAATTGAGATATGGTATAATTAGTGGGTTGAAAGTTTACCCATAATTATTAAGTGCTCTTATGATACCTATGTAAATGCAGGTTTGTATATCTTTTAGGGTTTTTTTTTGTAGGCTGAAGAAATAATCAAAGAAAATTATATATTTAATGGAATCAATAAATTATCTAACAAAAGACATCTAGGCAATGTCTAAGAATGCTCCTACATCTGAGGAAAGATGACATGGGGTACATTTCCTTTAAGTTATGACAACCACCTTTTAATTTCTATCAGTAAATTTTTTATAAAGCTGCAAGTGAACTGTGATCATATGTTTTGGTATATCACTGTGTGTTTACTGGACAGTCTTGGTTTTAAAACTCTTATGAAGCTTTTTGGCAGGTTATGCAGATGATCATGAAAGTACCAAAAATTTATTTGCCACGCCAACCTTTTAGTGTCATAAATTTGTAATTTTCAATGCATTTGATAATAGTAGTAGGGCTCTAAACACTTTTTAATTTGTACCCAATTAAGATAACAGCATACTTATTCCATTACCAGACTAACACAATTAGATTATGTACTATGATGATTTTCTACAATATTAAATGTAAAAAATAAGATGATTTAAATTAATATTACATTGTAAAGGTATTGTTAGCTTTATTATTGTTACCTTTAAAAATGAAAGCTCAATTTCATAAGAAACTCAAACTAGCTGTCTTCACTGTTAGGCTAACATGCTCCAAATCACTTGTTTATTAGTATAGTAGAATAATAAACTTTTAGAGAGAGAGAGAGAGAGAGAGAGAGAGAGAGAGAGAGAGACTAGCAAATAAATGACTATGTAAAGCTGTTATATGAAAAAAACTGTAACTACTGTAACTTGTTTAACAGATGTCCCAAAACTATAATTGGATAAAAGAATAAATAAATAAATAATATAAAAATATATATTTATTGGCAGATCATTCTTAATTGCATTGGGATCCATGGCTATAAGAAAATAATCAACTCTGCAGTGGTAATGCAACTCCTGTCTCATTGTATTCCATGCTATAATCCAAGGCTATAATGGAATAGAAAAATTCTATGTGCAAAATATGATGTATAGTGAATGCTAACATAGACATTCTGTCAAAACATGTGCTACCAGCACAGTACTATTTAAATTAATTGGTCTCATTCTAAAGTTCTTTTAAACACCTCGTAAGCCAATAACATTCCAAAATAATATACTGTGTGGGGCAAAACATTTTTTTCTTATACCCAACACGTTACTCTATGGATACATCTAGAATAAATCTATCTGACAAGGATACACACTATCAAAAATATGCTGCTTGATTCTGGTTAATGTATCAATAGATCAGACTGTCTTTGTATCTCTGTGGTTCCTAATCAACAGTTGTTGATGTGTAGGCGGCCATCATTATCACTTCATATGGAATATTAGTTTCAATGAAAGTCACAGTCATCAAACATTCCCTGCCAAACTTGCAAGTTACAGAATATACTTTGAGCAAGTCTCTTAAACTCTATGAAATGGCAGATTTTAATATTTACCCTACTTTAATGCAAAACAACTGTAGCTAAAGGCCCTTTCTTCAATATTAACCTTGTACAACTACATGGCTGAGAGCTTAAAGTTCTTGTATCGGTATGTGGGTGATTGTACACTAATCTGCACTATTATTTTATCAGGCTTTTCCATCTGCTGCTGTGAAGATGTAGAGCAGCGGTTTGCGTGCAAACAATGCAGACAAACAGCGGCCGGGGAAGAGGTAGACTGATTGTTATCCTACTGTTTTCTGCAGAAGAGATTCTTCTGAAACTGTCTGTTCAGTGTCCAGAATCTATCCTGACTGAATCTTTTTAAGAAAACTGCATTCTTAACATGGTTAAATATTAGATAAGGTGCATTAGGATCTGTGGTGTTGGTGAGAGGTAGGGTGAGAAAGGCACATGTTAGTGGTACACATAATAAATGGTTTGATCTGAATTCTGGGTAATCTGCCCTTATATCAAGCCAGGCCTCTATCTCCAGATACCCTAATCTAGAACAGTGACACCAGTAGACACCACATCCTGGCAAAGATAACATGCATTCATTCTAAGTATCTACTCATATGTATCAGCAGTTTTGATACAAGACTTAACTTCTCTGAAGTCCTTGCTACTTTGATGGCTCACAAAAACGTTTAAATTCAATTCAGTACAATTTTGTTTGTATAGTGCCTTTAACAATGGACATTGTCTCAAAGCAGTTTTACAGAACATGAGCATAATAAACAGTTTAACAAAATACTAGGAAATTTAAAAAAAAAGATTAATAGCTATTTATATAGTGTGTTTGTATTTATTCCCCTTGAGCAAGCCTGAGGTGACTGTGGTGACTGTGGCAAGGAAAAACTCGCTTAGATGGAAGAGGAAGAAACCTTGAGAGGAACCAGACTCAAAAGGCAACCTATCCTCATTTGAGTGACACTGGACACCTAGTTGTCAGACTAACACTGAGGAAATTATGACATAAATTGCTTAGGACATAAGAAGGACATATTTCCATCACTGTTGCCAAAAAATAAATATTTCAGGTCACAAAATCACAGTTTTTGTTTACACATAGCATAATCCCCATAATATGCCTAAACCTAATTCACATTTTGCCTTAACACACCTGTGTTCTGTGCCTGAGCTATTTCTCTATTTCCCTTTCTTTCACATCTGTGCCCACAATTTTGAAAATGTTCACCATCACAACACAGGATTGAACCCGGCTGAGACACAGGCCCTCTGGTCATGGCTCAGATGCTATACCTTTGTCTGACCATGGCAGGCATCCATCCACTGATCTGGAAGTAGCAATGACTAAATATGGCCAGATTTCATTAGTGAATTTGGTTCAGGAGCAGCAGTTGCATAGACAGAACCTGAAATGCTTTCAGCAGTGTGTCCGACTTGTGTCCCATCTGCTCAGATGAGAGGGAAGGTCCCTCAATGCAGACGTTGTGCTGGAGCAAACACACTGAACCCACCTGTTCCCATTCACACACACACACACACACACACACACAAACACACACATCAGATACAGGAGATATAGAAGATATTCCTCCAACCACTTCTTTTGATGATTTCTCAGCCTTGTATTATAGAAAATTATATGAATAATACAAAGAGACATATGCATGAGATGCTTTATGTAGGACAGCATTCCATTACAGCCCTTCTGTAATTATTTAAACCTGAGGAGGCAAAGATATTATGTGTTCAGTGACTGAATTAATTTTAATTACAGTTTCAAGTCGTAATTATCATGTTATTATTTCTTAACCAGGTCTCCTACCACAATAAACATGTCCTTGATTTTACTCCCAAAAGAACCACATATTACAAGATCCAAGAAAAATTAATCATCTTCTGGCATGAATGTGTATTGTGCCATTTCAATTAAAAAAAGGTTAGAATCACATGGCTAATTCACTCAGTAATTTTTGTTCTATTTCTGAAACAGGACAAGAAAAATAAAACACTGCACACTGTATTCTTTGAAACCAGTTTTAGAGCAAACCAGTTTATTGCATTCTAACAGCTGTATAGGTTGAACTGGGCTAACTGCACAAAGTAAAATGTGGGTATGGGTGAACATGAACTTTGTGATACATTAAAAACACTACATCATCTGCCAAGCACTGGTTGCTGATTTGTAGCTGCTCTTGGTTGCTGACAGCTAGAAATAATTACTACTTTTTTGTTTTCAGCTGCTAGTTGTGAAACAGACTCTCTGCTGGACTCATGAGGACCGCTTGTTTATTTTTTCCACAGGGTCAGGAGAAGCTTGTGTTCAACAGGCTAGCTGCCAGCAGGAGCTTCTTTAGGGCCACTGTATGTTCCACCCTGATTGGAGCACCATCACCAGGGGCCTGGCCTACACCAACCCTGACATCTGTGCTCCCTCTGCTGCTGGGGTGTGGTTGCAAGGTCTACATAAAGGGCATGCAGTAAATGATGGGTTTGTGAGGAGTCGTGGCAGTGAACGATGGTGTATGGCTAACCAAACTCTCATAATTATAGGCCAAGGGCAGGGCCCCAGGGCCTAGCATTGGTTTCTGGGAAATCACAGAATAAATGGAGCCATAAAGGAAACGCTAGTAAAATAAGCAAGTCAAGTCCCTATCTACTACAGTTTACTGTATTCATAAGCAGGGCATTTTTTAGATCATGCTAAGCTGGTCTTTACGGGATCCCAGGTTTATTGGGTGTCCTCTCAGATCCTCTGTTTTGAATTGTTGAGAAGTTGTTTCAAGCATATCAAGAGAAGCCCATCAGCTATATAGTTGGAGGTTTATATAAGTATAAATAACACTTTTACATTCTATTAAAAGTGAATGATGGAGTTGTCTTTGGAAATGTAATAAAACAATTTGTCTTTTTCACAACCAAATTCTGCAATGTCACTTGACTAATTTCTTCCAACATAATAAACTCTTTCAAGTCATTATTAATATTAATATTAATCATTAAACAGTCACTACTAATTACAGGAACATCTCTAACTATGCTGGTACTTGACTGAAAATTTAAATCAATGTGTAAAAGTGATATATTTTTCAGTAGTGTATAGCAATAATTTGTGTTTCAAACAATAAATTTCCATAGGAAATGGTGTAGCTGCCAGAGACCTTAGAACAAAGCAGAGAATGTTACCCAGTTAACTCGAGCAGTTAAATAAAGATTAGAAAATAAATGAATTATATCAAGCTTTCTAAAGTATCATAGGGTGCTGGCACATAAATAAAATATATACCTACAGTTTGATTTTCAAATTTCAATAAACTTGGCAGCAACTAAATCAAAGACAACCTAGTCTACAAGAAGTCAATTTAAGGACTGGCTCAAAAATAAAGAAAAAATCAAGGATGGATATCCCATAACTTTTTTACAGCAGTAAGATCATTGTACAAACAGGCAAATATGGTTGCATAAATGTCAAGGTCTGCAAAAGCTTTACTGTAGAGTAGAACCTGGGCAGTATGCCGTTACTGGCTAAATTTTGCTCATTAGCAAAATATTTTACAGGAGAACGTAAGACCATCTGTCCATGAGCTGAGATTCTGTGCAATTCATGTTTAAATATTCACAAGGTCATGAGGTTCCAATATTTGTTACTGACTGAATGACACAAACACTTTGCCTTATAGGTAGGAAAACTAGCTTCAGCACTGTGAAAAACACTCATTTTCATCAATGTATCCCAGTTTTCATAGAATCATGTGTCAGTATTTGTGTGTGGTGTATGCAATAAAAAATAGTTTAGTTAGACAGATAGCTTATGTAAACTGGGTGCAGCATAAACATGTCTATTCTTTAGAATTTGTTCTTTATGGTGCCAGCAGTTGAAAAGATCTAATGTTTTAAATATTGAATTAGTAATACAATAAAACAAAATCGAATGCTTCTGCTTTTCCATTACTCTTTTAACCAAGTAATAGTACTGGGTATATATATTCCATGTGGAAAAAATAGGACCACATAGATAGATTTTTTTTCATGGTGTAATTCTGAAGCGGAATGCTAGGATGGTATCTGTCCACTGTAAATTCACAGATTGATACAGTTCACCAATGAAGGTAAGTTAGTGCAATATTGAATTTTTCCTGCTGTTTAAAAAAATCTATTTAATCATCCACAAATGACAGCCTAAAAAACAATACACAAATTTAAGCCACCATTTCAGGTTCAAGAGAAGGGGCGGGCATAAAAATATAACCAGCTGTGCAGTCAGGAACTGCCAGCAGCAGCAACTGTGAAAACTCAGCTGGATAATGTTTTTTATTTTAGTTGATTAATGTGTGCATGTGCATTAATGTGTAGTTATCACTAAAATAAAACAGGTCATTTTCATTATAATCTCAGAACAGAATACAGAACAGAAACAGAACACAGATTCACAATATAATTATCACCATTAACATTATTTATAATGTTAAGTACATTTAGTGTTGTATCTGAAACTTTTTTAGTTCACTTTATTAGCCTATGCAACCTTTTTAGGTCAACCTCTTTATCTTTCATTACATTCTCTGTTGGTGGCATCACTAATAAATTTGTATTATTTATATATTTTATATTCATATTATTTTAAATATATACTTATCTAATCTTATGTATGTTGAACAATTACAGAGTCCATCAAGCCCAGAGAGCATGTGAGATGCAATCAGAGCATTCAGCAGAGACTGTGCAATAGTAAGTCTGATATCATCTCTCTTACAGCCAGGGTAAACCATATCTTCCAAGGAGATGTGCTGATGATCTTCAATGCAAAGTTCCCGGGGCATCTCTATAGTGAGTAATCTGTAATCTGAGAAGGTTTTTTAATTAGGTGAAACCCTATCTGGATACTCACTTTTTAAAAGGGTTTCTACTAAAATGTGCTTACTAAATCTTATCACCCTGCTCAAGAAACCCTAAGTAAAACCTTTACCTACTTAACCTAATAAATCCTAAAACATAAATATCCTACCCTTGTTAAAATTCTTAGTGTAATCTGTAATTATTTTATTATCTGACAACCAAAAATCCTTTCTGATGGCCTATAGCTTAAATTCATAGCACGGAGCAAAACAGCAGACATTCTCCTACTGCACTGCTGTACAGACCTAGATCTGTCCCCTAAGGGCACTTTAGATTTACACCCTACTCCTCCACTGGGCTTCATAACACAATCAACAGCCATTTTCACACAGCAGATGGTTTTAGCATTATTGCAGTTCTTTGAGCTGCTTTTCAATTAAGAACCTTAGCCCCCCCATGTCCCTGATTTATCAGCATTTTGCACACACCCAAATAAAGCCTGTACACATGTAAATAAATCACCGGCCAAAGTTGTGGTGGGTATTATATAAATAGTAAATAAAAACATCTGTTATATTTTTACATTTTAAAGTATATCAAAACTTGTGTTGAATATATTTTTCTGCTAAGTAATAAATTGCAGTGTTAAAAAAGGA
>JAOTRN010000046.1:17795017-17806811 GCA_028566695.1 Bagroides melapterus | reverse complement strand
GTTTCAGGTGCTGCACATCTCGTATCTTCACACCATAGACAATTGCCTTCAGATGACCCCAAAGATAAAAGTCTAAGTCTATCGTACACATTCTAAAACTATTGTAGTATATAGACCACTGATCAATAAACAAAGCTCAAAATAAACATAACAGAATTGCTTTAAAGGGGCTCCTTTCCTGGTGTAGAGAGACCCAAGCTCAAAGCCCACTCAAAGCTCCTGAGTGAAATTGAAGCAGCTTACAATCAAGTCATCAGTTCTCTACCTTAATACATACTTTTGGGCTAATACTATCATACACATTCTGCAACCATTTTAATATATAGGCCACTGAGCTTTACCCAAAGCTCAAAATAAACATAATAGCCCTGAATTTATGGACACATTTCCTGATTTATTGTTTTGCACAGTGGACCTGGACTTTAGAAACCTGAGTTCAAACCCCCATCAAGTCTCTTTACTTCAATTGGTATAGGAGCTTACATTTAAACGCTTTCAATTAAAGGCGTTAGAATTAAAGGTGACCTTTCCTGGAGTAATTTTTAGCACACAGGATGCTGGCTCCAGAGACTCAAGCTCAAATCCCATTCAAGTCTCCTTAGTTCAATTGGTGTAGGCACTTACAAGGGATGTATTCTACCGTAAATTCTAAAACTATTGTAATATTAAGGCCACTGAGCAATAACCAAAGCTCAAAATTAACATAATAGCCCTGATTTAAAGGTGACTATTTGTCGTGTACTGGCTAGCATGCTGGAGCCTGACCAGAGCTTTTTTTCATTTTCATACTAAACGGGAGCTTTCCTGGTCTATTGTTTAGCACAGTGGACCCTGACTCCAGAGACCCAAGGTCAAACCCCCGTAAGGATTTTGAGTTTGAGTATCCACCTTTTAATTAAAAACAAGCAGACGCCACACCTGATTTCAACTGTTTAATTAGTTGATCTTGGCTTTGAATATACTCAGCTGTGGCTTATACTTGGTTGGAATGAAAACCTCCACCCACACCACCTTATCTTAGAGGGACACTTGACAGATTGTGAGCTTGTATGCTGTATAGAAACCTAACTGATGAGGTTATTTTGCCCTAAGACTTTATATCAGATTGGCAATATTTATTAAGAGCATAAGATCACAAGCTAATAACCAAAACCTGAGAAAATGTTTATTCAATAGTGTTTATTACAACACTGATTTTATAACTCCATAACCATTCCATTATCAGCCATGCTTATGAACCTTCATCCTTCATTCTGTTGTATTAATGTCTTCAAATGCCCCAAAATGGCAATCTTTCAAAACAGTAGGCACTTCAAGGGCATTTAAATGTAAATATACATTTAGCTAGATTGTTTTTTATTTAACATATTACATTTAACATGTTGTATATAAATAGTTATATTCTATAAATTATTGTTTATTAACATATACAAATAAATCATTGACTCAAACGACCACATCCTTAAAGGAAACTAGGCAAAAAGGAAACAGGAAAAATAAAAAGAATTTAAATATGTAACAGAGTCATCATGGAAATAATCAGGACTGGCTTTGGACAATGATGACAATTATTAATACTTAACAAGAATCATGAATTCAACATTTGGAAATATATAAATTATCATCAGTAAACACAGTATGTGTAAAAACTCAAAACATATCAATGAAGTGCACTTGTGCTTGGAATCTCCATATGTCATGAAGCACTCAGCATCTTTTTTTGGTCATCACTCAATAATTTTTGATAACACATAGATGCTATCTGCTTAAGCATTCTAATACGATGGAATTTTTTTTTATCATTAAACAATCTAAGATGCCACAGATGCATTTAACGCTGTTCATTGGCTGAAATATCAACATTAACATTCATGACCGAATCTGACCAAAGCATGTAAACACTCTTACACAAATACAGACATTAGACTGGAGAATAATGTGTGGTTTGCTCTGCAGACAGATTTTGAGAAGTGAAATGTTTCCAGGCTCCCAAGTATATAGCTCTGATGACCATGGAAATGGAAAGTTTTGGGCTCATTAGTGAACATTTATGCACTTGTGTGCTGCTGGAGTGCTGCAGTTTATTGACACAAACTAGAGTTTTATAACTATGTGGACAGTATTAAATGTCCTTGATGTAATTGTTTTAATACAAGAAACTACAATTTCTTTGAGCTAATTTGAGCTAATTAGTGGTAATTATATTTACCTTCTAAAACTGAAGTACTGCATTTGGGAAAAAATTGAAGACTCAGACTATTTAAAGAGGAAAAATCAATTGCTCTTTATGTGTCAAGGCTTACGATTAAAAAACATTTTAACTTGGGCTTGAAACAGAGGAAATAGAGGGCAAAATAGTAATGACATTTACAGTGAGGTTACTTTACCTGGCATGGAAATATGAGAGAGAGAGAGAGAGAGAGAGAGAGAGAGATTGTGAGGATTTGCTCTTGGCTGGATTGAAAAATAATTCTGAGCAAATAAGACAATTTGAAAATTTATACTTTGATAGTGAATTGACAAAATATACAAATTTGTGTTAACAGCACTAAAGATTTACATGCCCAGAGAGAACCATTTTAAAGAGAGCATGGTTTATAAAAATCAACACTTTCTATAGTACCTAAATTAAGAATGAGATACTGACATCAATATGGAGATGCTGCAATATGATCAGGGTAATTATTATAGTATAAAGGATAAAGTACATTTACAATCCAGAATTCAGACCTTTTGTATATTTAAAAAATACAAATATGTACCTCTATAGTCACAAAGTAATCTATGGAAGAAAACAAGTCATGACATACTGTTTTATGTTACATTACTTTCTCCAAGAATTTTTAAAAAACACATGAGAAATATGTCATTAGCCATAATAAAAACATAATATCTGATTGGCTTTATGAAGCAAAATACTGTATCTTTGTTATTAAATAGGTTCCCAATAAAAACCTCCTTGGTCTTTTAAAATTCCATCTTTTGATTTTAATGACTGAGGAAATGTTTGTCACAAGGAAGATAATGTTGAATGTAATCACTCATTTAGGCATAGTACTCCTTGGTTGGGGCTTTCTGATAAGCTGTACTCTGTAACTTGCGCTCTTGCAGGTCATAACTGCCCTCATCCTTCTTCCTCATGCGGTACACCAACAGGAGAATGAGGAAGATTGCAAACAGGAAACCAATCACGCCACCAGCTATAACAGCTACATACAAAAGGAGAAATTCAGTCAGCTGATCTCACATAAAAAATAAAATCAGCACAGTGTGTTTATGTTGTTAAATGACTAGAATAAATAGTCTTTTGAGACCTGCAGACAACCTTTAACAATTCTGTGTTAGTTCAGAATCAAGCCAAACACTGTTTATGTAGCATAAAATATTGCAGAATAAAGCTATAATATAAAAACTTCTGAAACAACTGCTAGACATTTTAATGAATCTTAAATTTAGAATCTGTTTCCTTATTGGCTGACAGTTTTTCATTTCTTCATAGAAAGAAGCAAAGTGATTTACCATCTATTTATGACCAGTTCAGCATGTCTTGAAATAGACTTATCAGAGCTCTACGGTGCAAGTCTTAAACATCTATCAATCAATTAAGTCAACTTAGAAAGATGCTGGAAAATAAAAGCCACCCCAACCATGGACTATTCCAACCTCATGCTCAGTTTTCATAGGATAGAAACACCACAAGGTATGTGAGAATAATTCAGCTAAGAGGAGGAGTAATAATCACATAAAAACACCATGATAAATATTAGAGAACTTTGTCTATGAACAAGTTGTCATTACATGATTACAATTTGCAGTGTATGTTTGAGGCTGTTAGCATTAATTCATGCTTGAACTTGAAACATGTATTTGTGATATGTAAAGACTGCAATAATGTAAAAGTAGAAAATGTGTAGCCTAAGTTTTTAGCTAAAGTAACTGATCATCAAAGAAAAAAAAATCCAATCTGAACACACCTGCCAGCACTTCAGTTCTCTGGAAAAGGTTTTCGGATTGCACCACATTTGAACCCTGTCTCACATCTTGAATGCTCCTTGTGCTGGTGGTTATGACACTACCCTGGAATTTCTCCTTCTGACAGGAAAATATGAGTGGACACAGGGATTGAAGAAGAAATAAAGTGATGAAACAGACCCACAACAGCTCATTACATGAGTAAAAAATTATTTTAGTTTGGTATATAGTTCAGTAATTGTGTTCATTCATACTGGATTTGAAATGAAACAATGATTATGTGGTTTAAGTGTAGATTTTTACATCAACTGGGTGTACCATAAAACAACGACTATTGGGCTATAGAATAGGACGTGTAAATACGTTTTAATTAAAACTGTTGTTCTGCATTTGAACTTTGCTTCAGTACCAAAATGGTCAAAGTATGAAGATAAAATAAAACTAAATTGCTGAATTGCAAATGGAAACTTTACTTGGGTGAAATGCTCAGATTATAATACACTTCACATTTACGTTGGCTTTAAATATTTTCTTACTTTGACATGCAGTATCAGAGAAGACGTTAAAAAACACACCTAAATTAATCTGTCTTCAGAAATAGAATAAACGGAAATAATGGAAAACCACCTATTTTACCTCTGTAACCTGCTGTCCTGCATCTGTGGAGGTCAGCCATGTGTCTGGCAAATTAAATGAGGTGACCTCTGGTCCTAGGCTCGTTGTCTGAGTGAAATCCTCATCATCACCATCATTACCTGAAAATAATAAACAAGGCACATTTACTCTATCAAACTAAAATATTGTATTTATATACTTTGAAGCAGAAGAAATATTAAAGAATAAAAACTTTATTGTTGCATATATAAGTACAGTGCTATGAATTACATCTTTTTGGTCCCCAGTTGTAAAGAAGCTAGGGTCAGTCCCCTTGGAGCAGTTCACAAATAAGAATCTTGCACATTGACTTAACAAATGCAGACTTTTGTTTTTAGTATTTAACACTTAAGTACTGAAACACCACTGCCCTAAAACACATTTATCAGTTATTTTGCTCTTCTGCTCATTTTCTAATAATATATACAGTAATTATTAAGTCAATACTTGATACAGTCAACACATTCTTATGAACAATTCAGAGTGTTCATAAGTGTTAGTGTAAGGTCTAGTTTGACTATGGTGTAAGGTAGGAGGGCTGATATATTAATAATGCAGGGATCATGTTTGAAGCAGATGTCTTCTGAAAGAGCATGGTGGTCGTGGCTGACCATGTTTTACCACAGGTAAAACATCTGTGCTCTTGTTAAATTGCTTGCCTTGTAATATCAAACCAGTACCTTCAGACGCACTGGTAAAGGCATAAGAAGCTGCATAAAAATAGCCATACTCTGAAGCTTGTATTGGCAATTAACACCAAAACTGAAATAAGCTACACATTTTCAGTTCAGTTCATTATTCTCTAAATGGCAGACACATATGATTAGGAAAACATTTACAAAGACTGGTATAATCACCTACAGCTAAGGGTGAATTCATAAAATAAACAGAAATCCCTTCTGTTCCCTTCCCCTGGGTCTTATGGAGTTCTGACTTTTGGTTCTAAAATAAGCAAATACTATTTATTAGTTTTTAGTATTAGTTATTAGTATAGTATTAACCTGCAATACTATGTGTTACAGGTTATGTTACATCACATTAGGTTAGGTTCACCTTAATTGTCACTGTCAGAATACAAGTACAGAGACAAATAAAATGCACTTAGTGTCTAACCAGTAACACAAATAGCAGATAAGTTCAATGTAGTACATAAATATTCTGATTATTATAAGTTTAACCTTCAAATATTTTAGAATATTTCAAATATTGCTCACAAAGTTTATTCAGACAAAACTCCCATTTATCTTTAACAACTAATCATACTGAAGTTTCAGAAAATTATGAGCAATTTATCAATGATATTGAGTAATTTTGGCCTACCTGATGCTGATCCAGAGTTGATTTCATCATCACCAGATTGTTCATCCAGATAGAGGTCATCGACTGACATGTGTTTACCTGTCACAAAGCCCTGCTGGAGCAAATGCACACAAAATAATTCAGTTAAAGTTGAAAACAAAGAGCCCACACAGCTGAAACCCTTGTAAATGAAATAAGCAGAAGTAAAAATTCGCCAAGCTGATTCTGGTCAAAAAATTGTGTGAAGAGTTGAGTAGAACAAAAAATGCATTAAAATACTCAAAAACTAACAATTTTTTGCACTGTATTAGAGACAGTAATGAAAAACAATGACAAACAAAGTCTCTAACAAAGAGTGTGAGCTTCTATACTTCCACAGTCTATATTGAATTCTAGTGGAGAGAGAGAGAGAGAGAGAGAGAGACCCAATCCTGTGCTAAATAAAATGAGTTCAGCACAATGCAAGACCCAAAGCTAAAGCTAAAACCACCAAATGACTACTTGCTGCTGTTCACACCTTTTTGCATGAGTTACAATATTAGATTTAAAGTTTAGGTTTTAGTAGGTGTGGAGGAAGATCAATCCTATTTGTATAGAGTGATTTGGAAAGAGGAGTGTAAGAATGTGCTGCTTGGAGTGTGTTGAATAATATGTCTGATTCCAAAACAAACTCCTGTCAGCCATATGAAAGTGAGAGTGGCATTCCTGAGTTCCTGGCTGCAGCACAAGTAAGGTATTGTGTGATGGTCTGAGTCACTTTCTTTCAGCATGTGCCAGTGCTACAGCTGGACAGGAAACTCTAAATCTCACAAGCCACTCACTCTCTTCTCTGCTCCAAACAGCCTTGCCAAACAAAATCAAACACCCCTCCTTATCTGCCTTTTTCTCTCACAGTTTCTTGAACTCTAACTCTTTAACACATGGATTCACTACTTTACCACTGCCCCAATATGCACACATACACACACACACAGACAAACCGAATCAAGTCTGCTGCATGTCCCACAGCTGCCAAGTCCCACAAAAATGCAGAATAACCAATCAGACACACAAGATGGATTCGTCCAGGCACAAACAAATACATAAAAAGTAAATGTGGAGCAACCACAGTGTAAATAAAATAATGTTAATAAAATAGAAGTACTTTGAATTTTTAAATTTTAGAAATTCTCTTTTTATCCCTGCCAAAGCTTGGCCTGATTTTAAATCACCTAGTGGATCACTACATCTTAAAAAACAAATCCTTCACCAGGACTTTCATGGAACAGAGAGAAGGTGCCATGCCAGCTCATAATGTTAAAATAAAGAGTATTGGAGAATATACATGATATAATGTCACACTGGGACCATGACTAGGATGCCAATAAATATTATTAAAGACGAGTGCATGCATTTGATGTTGTCATTATTCCACACAGTTCATAAATTGTTGCTTTAAAGACATGAAATACTCTTTGTCCTTGTACTACTTATAGTCACAGCTTTTTTTTTTTGCATGTTGCCACACAGGCTCCTATAATTTGATTATTACACTTCAGACATTCCTTTCACACATTCCAGACTGCTTGCACCGCTCTTCATATACTGTATGCCACAAAAGCATAAAACAAAAAACCTAAAAGCATTATTATTTCACAGCCATGGACTAATGCTGTAGCTCGTTCCTCATTTTCATACACATATTATACAATGAAGTGCTTAAGTTTCCATACATTCACCATAATAAAATAAATTTTTCAGAGTTACAAGAACTTCAGTATTGTTCAATATCAATATATGAGGGATAAAACAAAGGACATGGTTTAAATGTATGCTGGGATCACAAGCAAAGTTTGTCTCCATTTCTTCAAAAAGATTTCTTAAAAGGATTTTTATCAATCACTCAGAGAAACAATACAATACACTGTGAATTCTGTTTAAATGGAATGAATTCAATAATCACCACAGTAGCACACCAACTAGAGTAGAATATAATTCTTAGTTGTGATCTGAGCCCAATATTCTAGATTGAGTTTCCAACCCTGTGCACTGGGTTGGTGTAATAAATAAAGCTGGGTCTGATTTCTGTAGGCAACTTTTGATTTAGATAACAAAAATGATGTCCAATTTGTTAATACCTTTGTACTATACTAGATACTAAAGATAAAAATAAGAAGATATTGGATGCCTGTGAAAATTGATGTGATGACTATGAAACAAACACGTGCACACACACACACACACACACACACACACACACACACGCACACACACACACACACAAAATTAACTTAGAATCCCATCTGTACTACAGCAGAGCCAAGTGTCTCCTTCCTGTCCATGCAGTGGTTATAATGTGTGAAGAACAGGCCAAGAGTGAGAACACAGATGTGCTTATGATATGAAGATGGCTGAGCTTTTAATATGGATGATATAATGAGCCAGACCATTCACTGATGTTCATCCATGCGTACTCACACATATACATGCATCCATGTATTTAAGCTTAACGGCACACTTGCATACACACACAGAAACACACACACAGAAACACACACACAGCCAGAATACTCCCATGAAAATGACAGCATTGATGAATACAGGCCATTCAAACCACAAGCATGCAAGGTATTCTTAATATGTCTGCTTACACACAGGTGCTGTGCTGAGTAGAGAGGTGGGGAAAGGAAAAGAAAAGAGACAGGCAAGGTCATAATCGAAAGGGATAGGGTTGGAGGGGCAGACAGCTAGAATAATACTTTATATGGTCATGAGCCTAAATCCCTGTCAAATGGAAGACTGGATTTTTCTTACACGGAAAGGCGAGGTCTCAGACTTGCAGGTGAATATACATACATACACATCTTGACAATAAATAGCAGGACAAATATATTCCATATTTATACCCTTAATTGACCATGGTCCATGAGTTCATGGACTAGCCCTGATGGTTCGTAACCCAACATTTAGAGAGACCTGCCTAAACCATTTCATATGTTTTCAAATGCCTGTCTGGATTGCATAATCTATGATTCCCCACAGTCATTGTGGCATTTAAAAACACCAGAAATAAATTTGACTCCTTCCCTGGATACAGCAAAACATTTTTCTGCTGATCTATGCAGAGTACAGCAAGTACTAAAGGTTCTCCTTCATGTGTGTGCATTGTTCTTCTTGTTAGTATTTGGGGCATGGATAAGGAGCCTGAGTGTCACAATGGCTAATACAGAGCACACCTGGCGATGGCAAAACACTGAGCCCACTTGAGGTCATCACACACCTGTGCACAAACATTAATCAAAAATCTGAAAAGAAGAACTGCTGGAACACAAAGGCAGACATTTCCACTGAGGCAGCATGACACAATGTCTTAGTAATATGGTAAAGCACTACAAAACAAATATAACAACCTTGAGAAGGAGTCATTGTGTCAGTGATAATAAGACACACAACAGTAATTCTGAGACCTGTAATGAGGTACAATTTTCAACACCACTAAAAGAAAAGGCAAATATTTAATCACCAAATCATCATAAATCATTTATATCACTCTTCTGAAATGGTTGAGTTTGTTCCTGTTCCTCTGTAGTCAATTCTGAAATGGTGTAAATGTGTTTTCTGAAATATCAAGGAACATACAGTACTGTATACTAACATACTATAATAAAATGACAAGTTGATAAAAGAAATAATAATGATAACAATATTGAGAATAAGATTTGTTATATTAGTCTGAACATTGATAACACACATAGACCAAATAAGAGCATTTGTTATCTTGGGGAAGTATGTCCTGTACTGTTATACTTGAGCTGAATGCTGAATGTATAATGAGAAATACAGACAAAGCTATTCAAAAATCACATTTACTGTGTAACATCTTAGTGCCATCTCCTCAGATGACCGAATATATTCCAAATGTTCATTACAAATTTTGGGTGTTAAAAAAAGTTCTAGAGGAACAAGTAACAAACAGGTTAAAAGCTTTTATTTATCAATGCACTCTTTTTATGACATATACTGAGCACATAAATGACACATACTTTGATGAAACACGCTTTTGTACATATTCTCAGCTTACTAACTTACTGGATATCTGGGAATACATGCTACTGGGACAGAGGAAGGATGAACATCTGCATTGTATGAAAAACATCTGGTGTGGTGTCTGTTGTCTGGGGTAAAAAGTATGTACATATAAGGGCTTGGAGAAGGCACGGGGAGTCACATGTCAACATTCCCCCAGCCATGTCCACAGCAGCTCCACTACGTCAACATGCTTGCATAATGTAACTTATGGAACTATAAATCACAAACAGGAAGAAATATAACAAATTTGTCCAAGCACAAATTTGTCCAAGACAAGCTTTGGCAAGTGGCTATTTATTCTATAAATAACAAGCTGCAAGACGTAGGTGTCAAATACCACACATTACATTTAAATTACGTGTGAATACAAGTTTCTTGCCTGTTTCTAATGTTCATGTAATATTGTAAAAATTACCAATCCTCCACTTTCACCAGTTAAAGCCAGGTTATGGAATATATCCCAAGTATCTAAGGAATATAAACAATCCCTTATTGGGTTTGTTTCTTTAATGATGGAGCCACTGCTGAAATTTATTGAGTGCTCAGTAGAGGCTCAATGCTGTAATTTCATCAACAACATAATGCTAACCACATTCTGCTCTAAACTGAGTAAACCTCACCAAGATACCACCTCATTCTTTTTCTCACTCTCTCCATCAAATATAGCTGTAATAAAAAGCCTTATGAAATGAACCCACAGTTGGGTTGAGTGAATGCAAAAAGCAGACAGCACATTTACTTCCCAGGTTTTCTTGCTCACCACTGCACGCATTGATGTCCAGACTCCAAAACATGCCTAAACAACTTTCCATTTGCTCATCTAACCAAGTGGCAAGATGAGCAAGGGCCTGGGAGCTAAAGAATCTGCTATGTATCACTATTTTTACCATAAAAAAACCTTCCATTTCCCAACATCTCCATTTCACAGTACTCTCTATCTTGCTTTATATATGTTGTCACTTTTTTCCAGATGCTTGCTCCAATGGAATATGCTTACTGCTAACAATTCTCATTTTTGTATTAAAGATGCCACATTGAAGTGGATGGGGGTTTCTTAAGTTCTACTCAGGAATAAATGTAAACTGAATAAGTCTGATGGCACATTTCTTAACAATCACAACTTTGTGTGTTTTTCTTGGAAGAATTTCCTAATATTTCCCAGAAGAAAGTGAGACATCAGATAAAGGGATGTAGTGACGCAAATAAGCAAGCCTATTTTCCTACACTATTCAAGTGAAAAACATTATGAATTTCTTTATGCTTTTTTAAACTATAGAGCAGCCTTAAACTTTAAAATATTTAAATTATCTTGGTTTCACCTTGTAGAATGAAAAAGGACATCTAGCATACGTCTGTCAGTATCACATAAAAACTTTAAGAAATTGTTTTATAAAGGTTATAGTTATTCAAATGTACTGATAACTGTAGTACCACAGTGCTGTTGATATTTTAGATCTAACTATTCAGAAGGTGATGATTAATTTTCTATAACAGTGGCGGCTCAAACAACAGGTTCCGTGGCATGGCAAATCACAGGTTTATATTAATTCTTTACTCTTTTTAACACTTTAGCCTTTCTTTAATAATAATCTGCACATGTATGTAGCTGAGGCTCCAGGATACTATATGTAGCATTTTGGAAGGAGACACCAGTATCACTGCTGAATAGAGGTATTTATGTAATTAGTTACGGTATAGTTTTTTTTTATGTAATAAAGTTTTCTGACATGTCAATGTCTCAGTAACACAAAAAGATGTTTTGTTTTTTCTCTTATTCACAAATCAGAAAATGGAGAAGCTG
>JAOTRN010000046.1:17772708-17794917 GCA_028566695.1 Bagroides melapterus | reverse complement strand
GACATGTCAATGTCTCAGTAACACAAAAAGATGTTTTGTTTTTTCTCTTATTCACAAATCAGAAAATGGAGAAGCTGTTAAAGTAGTGATAACAAGAAATATTTCTTCTTGTTATTTTCCTTGTTACTTTCCACAACATTAAAACTAAGTATTACTGAATAATATGCATGATATACAATTCTTTAAAACTATATTTTACATTTTTTAAGAGGTTTTAACAGGACAGGACTTCAGAATGCAAATTACAACTAAACTAAAAAATTTTGGTAAACACTTGCTAAGTAAACACAGAAAAAACCAAAGGGGTGAAAGGGCTAAGCCAGGGGCTAATATGTCAATATGGTTCAAATTCCACATTAACCAACATTATACCAATATTTGTCAATAGGAGCAAATTCTGTATTTCCCACGTGACTATGCAATCTTCTGCTGTAGGGTTGAATGATTAACCTGTGTGATCCTGCTGTCCTCAGATGCTCCTGAAAGTTTAGATTCATTAATTATATTTATATTAGGTTTATATCACTTGTTGATTTAGGTTATAGGTCATACTCAATTGAACTACTTATTTATAAGAAAAGAAAGTGGGATGATAAATTTAAATATAAATAATATCTTCTTCAAATAAAATAGAGAGAATTATGAGCAAAAAAAAGTTTTTTTTGTTTTTTAAACTGTTAAAAATATGGACAAAATAGTACTAGCATATGTTGAAAGCCTGAACCCAGAAAATCTTTAATTAATGCCAATCAAAACGGATAAACTTCTGAAAAACTAAAAATAGATTTAATATTGTTTAGAAACAGGGCAGGACACTCAGCGCTAAAGTATTAGCCCTGAGTATTTACCATAGGGATGATGGGGACATATTCTTGTACCTCTGAACATTGAAGTAGATACTATTTATTCAACATAAATGATTAGCAAGCTGATAATGTCACAGACGTGTTGTAACTTGTTTAGGTTCAGGGACAAACTGTGACCGCACTTTAAACTAAGGAAACATCAAAACTCAATTATTTATACAATGATAATAGATTTTTGATTTCAGGCTTTATATAAGCTGAGGATAAATAAAATAACATGAAGTTTTATATGAAGTTGTTTAATATCTTTGATTATAAAACTCGTAGCATTTATGTATTACTTCCTAAAGATAACTGTGAAATGGACTAATGTTAAATTAACACAGAGTGTTAGTAGGTTAAAATATACCACTAAAACGGAAATTAAACGGACCTATTTTGTTATCCATTCTGTTTTATATTCTACATACTTCCGTACGACGTCATTTAATTTTTTTTCATGAGTTTTGTTTGTGCTGACAGTCAAGGAGATCAAGTTATTTTTGTTTTTCTGCTAAAGAATCAGAAAATTAACAATTTCTGATAAATCAACATCACAACTCCGGTAAATAGACTTGAACGCTTATGAAGTTTTAGCATTGCACACAGTGTGTCCACAGACTTTATACACTTTCACAACTGATTTTAGAGAAATTAGACATCAAAAGTTAAAAGAGTTTTACTGAAATTTAACTTCAAAAGACAAAAAAGAACTGTGGACATTATTTTATTCTCAGCAGGAGCTGTGAGTGACATTAAGTTTTACAGATAACATCAAACTTACCCCTTTTCCCAGAAGGCAAAGTGCCGAAAGAGGGAGCAACATCCAACCGTTCCTCATTATTCGCCCTCAGAAGCCTGCTGTGCTTTTTGTAAAGAAATCTCTGGTCGCACTCGTTTTTCCTTTCGTGATCGGTCGTTTTCAGATTTTAATCTCAGTGATTTTTAATACTCTTAAAATGCTGAGTGCTGATTGACGTCTTCGACAATCGCCTCTGGTTTCGCCACTTTCCTTAGACCATTAGTGAGGTGCTAGAATAAGGCCATGCTAGAAGAGCTAGAAAGTGTGCGTGTGTTTATGTATATCTGTCTCAGCAGTAGCTGTGGCTCAGCGGGATGAGGCTGAAGTGAACCGGAGGCGGTGTGTGTGTGTGTGTGTGTGTGTGTGCGTGCGTGCGTGCGCCTGGGGATGGGTGACGTCAATACAGAGCAAGTGAGCGCGTGCGGAGGCCGAGGCGCGCATTTATTTATTTATTAATGTTCTCATAAGTGAGCCACAGAACAAGACTTGGTGACACTAATCAAACAATTGCTAAAGATGCGGAGGAAAATCTCTCCTGAGGAGGTTCAGTCAGAGAGAGTAGGATAGATGCGGTTGTGTGGAACTAAAAGTCAGTATTAAACAAAAAAAGTAAATGTTGTAAGTATTCACGTACGTATGTAGACCTATAAATCGTTCACCTTGGTAAAAGTTAAAAGTTCGAACGTTTCTAAAATAGTGACTGCTGAATGAAAACATTGTGCTGTAAACCTTAAAGGTTTCAAACAGAGAGAGACACATAGCAAACCTTTATGGTGCCCCATCATGACTACTGAGACTTCATGACACAGCAGTCACGAGTACCTCTATAGATTACAGGTAAAGGCATCACCTCGCCTAGTAAACAAAACATTTTAACATGCCATTCAAATACACCAAATGAATAAATGAGCGATAAGCAACCGAGAAAATTAATAAGATTGTTTACACAACACAGTTTACGCCACAATGACATACTCTACAACGTTAGTGCGTGGGCAAAACAACACTGACACTATTAACATGTTTTATAGAACTTTACACAGAAATTTAACTCGTGGAATGAGATGTCTCCCTCTGCTGGATTAAAAGTACATTACAATCTACATATTCGATGCAACACAAAAATAATCATGAAGCTCACCCACTGCTTTATTAGGAACACCTGTACGTTCATGCAGTTATCTAATCAGTCAGTCATGTGGGTTTAGCACAATGCATAAAATCTTGTGACTGTAATCGTGGCTTGTTTGTTGGTGCCAGATGTGCTGGTTTAAGTATTTCAGGTACTTCTGATCCCCTACACATTACTGTCTAGAGTTTACACAGAATAGTGCAAAAACATCATGGGAGGTGAGGACCTGCAGGCTGAAACACATTGTTCTGTTGTTGGTTATCTACCTCAATGTTTGACGTATATTCTGAGATGCTTTTCTGCTCACCACTGTTGTAAAGAGTAACTATTTGAGTTACTATATCCATTCTCAGAGCAGTAACAAATCTGGCAGTTCTCCCATGACGTTTCATATCAACAAGGCATTTATACACACAGGACTGTAAATCACACACATTTTTATCCTTCTGTGCAAACCTTAGCAACTGCTGGGTGTGAAATTCACAGGAGAGCAGGAGTTTATGAAATACTCAAACCAGCCCTTAGGGTACAACATCCATACCGCAACCAAAGTCCTAGAGATCACACTGCTTTATCTGCTGTTTGATGTTAGCATTAACTGACCTGTATCTGTATGATTTCATGTATTTGGCTGTGTCACAGGATTGAATACAGAATGTAATGACTGCAGAATGTACCAGTGTTCCTAATAAAGTGGAGAGCCTGTTCATATTCATTAGCATATTCATATTCAAAACTTCATTGTAGGAACTTATATTGAAACTATTTATTTTAAGTTATGTATCCAACATTATTTAAAGCTTATGGAACACTGGTATTTAAGGGCTAACCTAATAAAGGTCAACGTAGCTTAAAACCATTAAGAGATATACACAGTTTGTTCAACATCACAATAATCTGTGACCTGTTGACAATTAAACTCAATATGTTAAAATTCCTGTTTACAAACATAGTGAGTAAAAATCTTTGTCTTCAGTGAATAAGATGTAAAATACACTTTTACAGGAACATGTGTAAATTCTGTGGAATTGTTGTTTTAATTGAAAACTATTCACTGCAATTAAAAGCACAATATAATGTCAGTTTACAATAGATTTACTGCAGACAGAAAAACAGAGAGAACAACAAGGGGGGGTCACACTATCATCTAACTCCAGACTTTAGATCTGTCCCTTTTAAGGTGCTGAGCTGGCTTTTCCGCCAAACAGGAGGGACCTGTGGAAGGGAAAAAAAGAGATTATCAGAACAGAATCTAAAGCTTCCTCATTTTACAGCAAATACATTTGACCGTACCCTAATATATTGCAAACAGAAAAAATATATATTAACTATAATGGATTTACTAACATCTTTGACAATAAAAGGCAAAGTGTAAATATTTTTTTTTCTGGACTTAAGCCTAAATTAATAATTGATCTACAGAGGTGATGATTTTATTGTCTGATCATTTTGGAAACTAGTGGGACTTCATGGCAGAGATGACATTCACAATTCTGAAAATTACTGAATTACATGGGCAGGTTGATCTGCACAGTAATCCACAAAACAAGATCAACACTGTTAATGCTTTCAGGAGAGGAAAATCTGAAAAACACCATAGCTAAAGACTGAGTGTGATAACAATAATTGAGCACACTGAATTTCAGGGTATTATTGAGAAAAAAAGAGGGTACAGTGCTGTGAATGATGACTCAAAGTTACAATAGAAAATATGAAGTGTGTTTAGTAAATGTGTAATTACTGGAGGAGGAGAGCTGGGCTCCAAATGTCGTCCCAGGAAAGAAAGCAATCGCCTCCATATGAGTCCACTGCCTAAGAACATGACTCCTGTCACTAACCAGAATGCACGGGGATCCTTCACACACAAACACACACGCACAAAATGAGTCCATGATCATCCTAAAACCATAATTAATAATACATGAATAAAAAATGTGCTTCGTCACAGTTTTATAAATTAACTACTCTTATATGGATGCCATAACAAGCACATGAACCTGCTACCAAATCTATATACCTCTTCAAATGAAGACATGAGATTCATGCCAAAGGCCACTCCCATCAGACCAAATAAGGAAAGGGAGAAGGTTCCCATGGTGAGTTGGAGATTCAGGCGCATCATCACATTTCGATGACTAGTGCAAATATATTACCAGAGACACAATAAGTGACACAATCTTTCCTGAAGAAAATTCAAGACTGAAAGAAACATACTCAAATAATTCTAATTTAGTGAAAAAATGAACACTCAAAGGGTTGCACAGTGGACAAGATGCTGATTGGAAGGTTGTGAGTTTGAATACCAGGACCACCAAGCAGCCATCACCAACCCTCAATTAATCATTTGTATAATTACATAAACGGAAGTCGCTCTGAATAAGAGTGTCTGCCACATGCATCAAGTACTATCTGTTGGTAGCATTTAATTTTTATGTTTGGTGGCAATTATACATTCCTGTACCTGTCCAGATTGATGAAGATGACACTCTCGGAGTCATCGATGAGCCCCTTCAACTCTCGAGCTTTGTTTCCTAGCTCTTCTGCCTGCATGAAATAGTTTTCCAGGAGTAACTCCATCTCATGAGCATGATCTAGGCCTAAACTACTCTCCTCACTGCCTCCACACACAAACAACATATGCACACCCACAAACACATAACAGCAAATAGAAATAAGCTGAAAAAGATATATGGAAAATAATGATTCAACATACCATTGTTGTAAGGTATTTACTATTAATATCTATTTACCATAATTACTAAAACTGACAAGCATTTCACCTACAACACACGGGGATCAGTCCATTTAGTGAGGCACAGTTCCTCGATCAGCTCATCCTCATCCAGAATTTTCAGCAGGCTATCCTTAAATACTTTAATGTCGGTCTCGAGTTCAGAGAGACTACAGGAAAATATAAACGGTGTTATATGACTTTGAAAGTAGAAATATCAGATTCATGCGCATTATAAATGTAATTTACTCCAACCGAATTTGATTTAAAAAAAATGCTTTTGACATATAGAGTGTAAGATTGCTGGATTTTTTCTTACCAAACTCTTACCTCTTACTGTTGAGGAGAAGCATGTGTAGTTTGCTACGGTCTGCAGAGAGAAGCTTGGGATCCACTAATGACTCGAGGCAATCTAAAATCTGGGGCTGAACCTCATTTAGCCTTGCTTGGAGGGTGTTTATCTGCATGTAAATACACAGGTACAAAACAACTTCTTGAACCTTACACTAATGTTATGCAGATGAAACAATAATATAGTGATATGCTTTGTTTTTTAAATGTTTCACTTGAACAACAACCAAGTGAAATGTAATGTGAATGTTGCTACAGGTCCAGCATTTACCCTGTGCTGTAGGATAGCCTCCAAGGCTCTAAACTCGAATGGTAGAGAATAAGTGGCCAGAGCACCATCTCCTGCTAACTGTGGTCCAAGCTCCAAAACCAGCCACTTCTCCAAACCAAGCCCCCGGAAATCCAACACCAAGAGGCATTCTGGAGTTACTACTGCTTTTAGGGACTAAGGACAAATTAGTTTGATTAAAAGTATACAGTAGACCACCAAGCAAAGGCAACAAATGATAAGGATAAATGTCTCCTAAACAAAAAACATCACATCAATGACTAAAAGATTCACTTTGCTAAAAGTCTTTAAATATATTTATGATTAGTCATAGATTACAGAATGTGGAGTGTAAATCATACAATTCCTAGTGATTGACACAGTAAAAACAAACAGATTAAAATTAACCAATCATTCATGTTCAAGAGGACTGTAGTATAATGGCCTGTATCAAAGAGAACAATATACAAATGTGGTTAAATAGCAGAAATTACCTCCATGCGAATGATGATTGTGTTATTTCTTGATGTGATACTTGTGAGATGTTGGAATCGCAGGTCTCTTGCCTGCAACCCAAGTTCCTGATAAAGCTCTGTTTTCTTTTTCTCTGAAAAAAACAAAAACAAAAACATACAACACATAGTTGCTCATTTCTAACAATACTCCTAAATATTCTTGGTCATGACACTCACCAAATGAAGTGACATTCCCCTCAGGATCAAATTTCATCTGTTGAGCAAAACACAGCTGAGATAAGATGACCGAAAGAGAGTTCTACAGAGACATGTTGCTCTTAAACATGCCCTTTAAGAGCAACATGGTGTGTGCTTGTCCAGCTCTCACGCTGTGTAACTCATGTAACTGATACACCAATACAGATAACACATAGATATGTGTTTACTGAAAACACGTAGGATTAGGCTTGCTTACCCTGAACAACCTGCACAATGTTTATAATCCATATGATTTTCAATTGTGATGAAGATTTATTGCATCATTAACTTACATGGCATAAAGTTTAAATAGCAGAGCTATGGTCCTTTACTTTGTACACATCTTTCACTTTCTAATTTGTATACTTTGATCAGGTTTTCAAAGCTTCAACATCCACAGCAATGTTGAAATCAATGTTACTGTGCTTGTCATCTCATACATCATTAAGATGCTCCATGCTCAGGAGCTGTCAGTGCCTCTGAATCCTATAGCCATACTTGCAGAGTGCAACAAGTACTATCTACACTATGGTGGATTAATCATTAAGATGAGTAAAGTTGAGTAAGATACTGAGCAAGAAAAGAAGCTATTGCTCTTTTGCTTTTAGGGGACAACAGCAAACTCTGATCCCTTAGTCAGAATTTTGATCCCTTCAGTAAGATCTGTTTTTTACTGAATTGTTTACTCCTACTAGACCAATCATAACTGCACCAGCAAAGACCATCCGTTCAGTCACAAGGCTCATAATCACTAACTTGTTAACAAATTATCACCAGAATCAGTAAACCCCTCCAAATTATTTAAATATAAAAGTATTTAATTTTCCAGGGTTGAATTTCTAACGTTTGTCATGTTTTGTGAACTTACCACAATAAAGACAGGGGATACACTTAGAGTTGTATGTGAAGAGTCTGTAACATTGCCACGACACAGAAGAGCTGATGGGGGAAAGTGCGTCAGTTTAAGTCCATCTGCATTCACAAACATGTTATTATTATTCTTTAACATGTCAGCCAACGGTAAGCACGTGACATGGGACGTGATCATATGTTTTGAATGTGCAGTTAGACATTTATAAGAGTAATAGAGAGCATAAGTCAATTTAACAGTACACCGATTTAAAAAGACTAGTAGCCAGCAATGTCCTTTCCAACACGTTACTTCCCAAATGTGTTACAGGTTTCTCGGACTTACTGCTGTGGCTGGATGTGTGTGTTAGTCGTGTTGTCTCTGCAGGAACATGTCTGTATTTCCACAGAGCTGCTGATTGATGAGCACAGAGAGGACGGAACAGAGGTGATCTTGACCCCTTCAATATTCCACGAGTCAAACATTTCGTAGAGAATATCCGAGGTCCTTCACGATATAAAAACCTCACACATGCCTCCATTTTAACCTAACAAGGCCAAGACCCTGCTAAATTTTCTGTGACATTTCAGCTAGATTCAACAGTGATGAGTCCTCCCCTTTTATGCAAGTCCAAGTGGCTTTAATTAAAAAAAAGTCAAACCGTCTTTCTGGCCAAGTATAAATTCCTCGATATCTGCTTATTTTATTTATAAACTAACCATTATAGGCACCTACAGCTATTAAAACTCAGTAATCTTGACTGTATACAAAACTAGTAAGCTAAACAATTAGCTCTCCTAATAAGGTAGATATTAATACAGCACAACGAATGGAAGCAACGGCATTTCATAAACCCCTGTTATTGCCTCACTCCGTCATTTATGAAATTCTGATTTTTAAAATCATGAATATTTCCGGAATGTTACAGTTTTGTCAAGCTAGAAAGTTGTAAATGTTTTCGGTAGAAGGTTATGACAAAATACCCAGCATGCACTGGGGAAATTGCCGGTCCACTCAGCACGTGGTACCAGAGAAACTTTAGGGGTTGCGGAGATTCTCCACTGTTCAGCTCTTCCGGGTTTGTTTTCTTCTAGAGGGCGCTCGGGCGGAAGGACGAAAATGAATGGGGCATGCACTTGCCAAACCGTTTTAACAAATAGATTCGCGTCTTTTATCAAATCAAAACGTCACAATAAATAATAATCCTATTCCATTGTCATCTATTAAATATATTTTATTGATGCTTTTAAATTCCACTATGGGATGTTGTACAGGTATCCGTATTCTTATTGCTTCATTCAGCTGGAGAGCCAGTGACGTTGTGTGTGGAAAAAAACGTTTAACCCTTTCATGGATACTGCCCTCCACTGTTATTGACATTCAATTTAAAGCTCGTTTTGAAAATTATCTTAGGAAGATGTAATATGTAAATCCCCCTCAAATCACTCGAGAGCATCTGTTATTTTCAATCTTACTAACCTTTTACATAAAATACCCTATAACAACAAAAATAGTTTTGGTGCAGACTTAAATAATTCCGTAAACCAGTGTTGTTTTTGGAGCAAAGATTTATTTCTTCCTTGCTCCATTTACTATATTTACTAACCCTGACATAATAAGTAATATTTACGAGACAAAGTAATTTATGCATGAAAGGGTTAGTACCGCCATGCATTTTTTTTACAGATCCCTCAGTGGTAAATTGGGACAATTATTTTAAAAGTTCAATTCCCAGGGTTTTATATATATATATATGGAGGTGGGCGGGCTCTCCGTGCACGCGCTCTACTGATGCGCGCAAAGAAGGTGGAAATGTTATTGGTCCAGATTTACTGAGTGGCCAAAACCTGCAAAATGGCGCTCTTAGGTCACGTTCAGCTAGGATCTGGAAACTGGTAAAATAAATATACATGATTTTCAAAAGATGAAGAAAATTATCAAAGCATCACCGAGTACGCTTTTTATTTATTCTTAGCGCGTTGATGGCGCAGCCTCCTGTCATTCACTGTGAAGATTTAATTACACCACTGAGCTCGGAACATTGAAGATGAGAAATAACAGCCTTCCACCTGGCGCCAAAAGCACCGGAGGATGAGACGGATCCAGGGAGCATCAGTTTTCTGAGCATCTCTGTGAGAGAGAGAGAGAGAGAGAGAGAGAGACAGGTCCTCCACTTACATTTGCCTACATCCCATCTTCGAGTTGAATTAATTTTTCATTGTTTGATTGATTTGGCCGAAAAAATGTTTCCTTCGTGCTATTCCAAGCCCAAGAATGGCTCTCAGTTTAAGATGTCGTACACGAAAGTGTTGTTTGGGGTGTTGGTGGTCTATGTGCTTCATACGTGTTGGGCCTTATACGGTTTTGTGCACACAAAAGCCTGTGTTAGCGCTAAAGGTGACGACTGCGTTACATCTTATCTTAATGCCAAACCGCGTCTCCAGGTAAAGACACATTCACATCACTGACAGAATCGTGATGTCATTCAGCTGCTGACTGTATTGCATTGTAATTTGAACGCACTGTGTTTAATATAAAAGCTGAGTGTGTATTCGACGCTGGATCCTAGTGATGAGTCTGCGTATACACTCCTCCTCAAAGTGGACAAATTTGAAATCCATACCAAGATGGAAAGGCAAGTTATTTCTTGTTTAGGGAATGCATGAAACATACGGCCTTGGAGTTCTCTAGTTTGGATACTGAACCGTTATGAATGTATGTGTTAAGGTGCATGTATGAAATAATTTAAATAAGCAGTTGGTCTATATATTATGTTAGATAAAATACATGTGTGTAGGAGTATGCAGAAATAGCACTGAACTTTGAGTAACCCTGAGAGATTAGTTGATAAATTCAATCACCAGATAGTCCAGGCAATTCTTATCATATTATGTACTTTATTTTACATTTTGCTGTTTCACTTCTCTTGGAAACAGGAAGGTGAGTGTGCCATTGTCTATGCTGAATCCAAAGAACGAGACACTTCATGCTGTGGTGTTTGTACATAAGACTGGAGTTTCACCATGGAAAGACAGCAAGTACGTGCGAATTGTGACTCGATTGACCTCTCAGATGTTACCTCTGTTACCTGTGGCCATTGCTGGCTCTGCCATACCAAGTCAGAAGGTAATACTTTAGATTTGTAATGTTAACCACTGTTTATAGTTTCTTTAATGAGGTTTTTTTATGTGAGGCAGTTTTCACTATGCGAGTGAAATGGGTCAGAAAATTCCCAGTCACTGCAGACACTAAAAAACACTAATTGGAGTAAAAACTCAAGTTCTTGCTGCCACTATTGTACGAAGAACATTAAGCCTTTTTCTGTTCTTTCTGGTGACTTAAGGGGACAGAAGTGCAAAAGGTCATGTCCTACTGGAAATCCTGCATCACTCTAAACATGATGACGGAGGACTTCACATTTAATAATGCAGCCGTGCCCAGCGACATGCGCAGATACATGAAAATGTGAGTCTTGCTAAATAACTATATACTGCAATATCCAGAATATACTGCAGATGAATTACAGGAGATAAAGTTTATCATAATTTTGATTATATAGGATGTTAAGTTATGAATTATGTTTCTGAATCCAGTGATATCTGATAATGTAGTTGGGTAACAATCCAGAATGTTTTTCCTTAGGGTTGAAGATGGAAAGAAGGACAAAAAGAAAATATATCTTCCCCTTTTACTTGTGGATGAAATGAGGAGCAGATTAAAGGATTTAATTGTATGTAAAGTTAATGTTTCTTCCATTCAGAATTGTCACAGAAAAGTTGTTATGCATTTATTACACTCACCATCTACGTCATTAGGAACACCTGTAGACCTGTTCATTCATCATGCAGTTACAGTCAAGAACTTCAGCTAATGTTCACATCAGACATACGAATGAATGAATTGGGTGATCTCTGTGACTTTGACCATGGCATGGCAGAAGTGCTGGTTAGAGTGCTGGTTTTCGTTTTCATTTTCTCCTGCAGTTCTGCTGTTGTAGTCTATCCAACTCAAGGTTTGATGTGTTGTACATTTTGATATGCTCCCTGCTCGAAGGATGTGTTTTGTTTTTCACATTGTTCTATATGAACTCTAGAAACTGTTGTGTATGAAATTCTCAAACCAGTCCATCTGGCACCAGCAACTATGCTACAGTTAAAGTCACATTGATCACATTTTTTTTCCATTCTGATGTTTGATGTGAAAATTAGCCTGGCTGAAGCCTTTGAGCAATATCTATATTAATTTATGCACTGTTCAGCTACTACATGTTTGGCTGATTAGATGGCAGAAAAGCGCTGTGCAGGTGTCCTGATAACGTGAATGGTAAGTGTATGTGCTCCATATTTTTCGGTCTTATTTCTTATACTTTGTCTTTGTGAAGGAGATAAACAGCACCACAAAAGCAGTACCACTCACTATATCATATGATACAATAACTCTTCGCAAATTTAGAATGTGGATCCATATCCAAGCTGTCATATTCTCACTCAAACATTTTGGTAAGTCATTTCAAATTTTGTGCGTTTTTCCTTATAGTTGGTATTCATTCACAGCAACTCTTTTATATTTGGTGTTAATAGTCACATTCCAGCCTTCAAAATATTTCAATTGAATTATGTATTTATATAATACTGACTAACTTTCAGGATTTTCAGAGCAAAGACTTGATGAAATTAAAGCCATGTTTGTTGAGACCGGCCTTCACATTTTGGTTTTGTCGATCCTGGTGCCAGCATTTCATGTGAGATTATTTTTGTTTTACAACAATACATGAATACATCACAATCATATTTATTTAGAATTTTTGTAATCCAGTTTGTTTTCATGTTTTGTAGCTCTCGTTTGAAGTATTTGCTATGAAAAATGATGTGAGCTTTTGGAGAGGGAAAAAGAGTTTAGCAGGCATCTCCAGGCGATCAGGTAAGATCTGCATTCAATTAATACACTTGTCTCAAGTGACTTGTGAGCGTTTGTGATGTTAGAAACAAACCATACTTATGACAAACCTGCAAAAGATGGTTTAACACTACATTTAGTCTCTGAGTAGGTACCTATGTGTTAACATCAATGTGTTTGTCTATCTTTTGTGATCTTTAGTGATCTGGAGGTGTTTCAGCACTGTTGTGATATTCCTCCATTTGTTAGAAGAACAGACCAGCTGGCTTACCCTCATACCTATTGGATTTATATCATTAATTGAGGTAACAAAAATAAGATTTGTCTGCTATATGTTTAAAAATACATTGAATTTTAAACTGTTCTTTCTCTCATGTCTTCAGCTTTGGAAAGTCAGCAGACTCTATACAATCTGGCCCATTTTTAAAGTAAGTTATTTGTACATTGTAACTGCTAATTTTGGATTGATTTGTGAGTTTGCCTGTATGTTGTTTAGAGATTCTCTTTCAGCTTTGGTGATCATTGCATTGTTGTCCTCTTTAGGATGATAAAGCAGATGACATGGAGAGAGCAACAGAAGAACATGATTCCAGGGTATTGACATTATTTATTTAACTGTGATGAAAACAAACCTTATAAGAAGCCCTTATATAAACATGGCTTTTTTTCATCCCTAGGCAATGAAATTCTTGTCATATTTAATGTATCCTCTGTGCATCAGTGGGGCTGTATACTCTTTCATATATCTCAGAAATAAAAGGTATAACTCCATGGTTGACAGTGATATTTTTATAGCAATTCTAACAATTCAATTCTTTGATGTTATATTTCAGTGACATACTTTATGTTTATTTTAGTACTTGGTACTTTTGGATCATGAACAGTCTTGTCAGTGGTAAATCTTTAGTTACATTATTTATAAGTTATTTCCTACCGAGCATTTAAATGTCAAATAAATTAGTCATTTTTGTGTTGGCTTTTTCTTTTAAACAAAAGGGATCTACGCAGTTGGATTTCTGTCTATGGTCCCTCAATTATTTGTCAATTACAAGGTTTGTTTTTTCTTAAACCAATTAACATTCAATTTATAAAATAATGCCCCCATGTTTACTGAATATCAAGTAATGTTTCATGCTCCTTTACAGATGAAATCAGTTGCCCAGCTACCAATGTCAGTGTTACTTTACAAAGTGAGTTCCTCCTTCATTTGTATCCAGAATATGAATCTGAAATGCTTAGGTTTAATCAAGCTGTTAAAAATCATTTTCATATCTTACAATTACAGGGGTTGAACACATTTGTAAGTGATATATTTAGTGGAATTATAAGCACTCCTGGACCACATCCATTGGCTTGTTTCAGAGACGATGTGATCTTTCTCATCTACCTCTACCAGCGCAGGTATGCAACAGATCCATAACAAGAATCTATAAACACAACATGGAAAATTTACTGTAAAATGGAGCCAAACTAATGAGGTGTTGGCTAATATAGTATAATTTCATATACTTTGGTATAATACTTCAAATATATTATATTGTGTGTTGGTCTGAGAAAATCTGAGAATATCCACTGTGAATGAATTCTGAATGAATCCAACATACAGTACATGAATATTGAATAACAGACAAAAAATGAATAAACATTTAACCTTCACGGAAGTGTTTTGGAACCTTCAAAAATCTTGAACACATACAGTGCTGTGTATTTTTTTTAGTCACCCAGTTTGTTTGTTGTTTTTTGTAAGTAAAAACTGTTTATTCTATTTCTTTTTACATTATTTAGTCAGTAAAAAACATTTTATTTTTCACAACATTAGGGTTAATAAAACAAAAGCTTTACAGACAACTTGTATGCCAATAAAGGAAACAACATATTATTTAACAGACTTTTTTAGAAAGAAATTTAATGAAGATTGTTGGGATTGCCATGCAAAACATAAGCTGATGTATTTTTCTTTGAAAGCAAAGAGTTGTCAACACAAACACTGACTTTTTTTTTTATTTTATTAGTGTAGTGCCCTTTCTTTTGATGTAGAAACATATGAATTCATTAATTTTAAAAGCATCTTTGCTGTACAGCAATTTGTGGGGTTTTTTTTTTGCATGTGCTTAAGACGGTATGTTTCATCAAAAAAGAACTAAAAAATGTTTTATTTACTTTTTATTCTTGCCTAGTCACTTAGAAAGATCAGGTTGGGCAAGGAGCCATTTTAAGAAACTTTTTAAGAAATTTCTCCTTTTCACTTTTGCAGGTAACAATATTTTTAAATGTAAATAAAGTAAAAATGAGTAAATTTTTTTTACCAGCTCAGCACACATGACTATCATGTTCTACTTTGATACTAGGTCACTGATTTTTACTTTGTCATATCTTCACCAGGATTTACCGTGTGAACAAGTGTAGAGTTCGTGATTATGCTTCACACAGGAAGAAGCCTAAAGGGAAACCACATGAGGACTGAACAGGTACAATAGAGGAATCATAGTAAGAGCTTCACGCATGCTATACCAGAGAGCAGCAAGTGTAAATATGGAAGAAGTCTGAAGCTTTCTACCAAGGACAAAACACAATCGCTTTCAGTCCCTCACTGTTCAGCATGAAGTTGTTCTAAAGCTCAAATGTAATTTCAGTACCGCATGAAAAGTCTTCTACTGAACAAGGCTGGAGTTTAGTGTTATTTCATCAACTAAAACAATTTAATGATGATTAACTTGAGAGATCAGCTACAGAATAAGAACATCTACCACTGTAAGGAGGAAATGTTAAATGGCCTTATCTATAATATGATACAACCTGCAAAATAAAACTATCAACAAAATCTAACCAGGTAGGTATACCTGTGATGACAACCACATGGCCATAAAAATCATCTATAGCTCAGGATTCTAATAATTTCCACAGCCTACATGTTATTAGAAGGCTATATTAGATGGTCTGCTTTACTGTAGCACAGACATTGTAACCGTCAGCAGACAAATGCTGCCTTTGTCTGCTGATAAATGCTGTGATTTACAGACTGCCACAGTGTGTAATGGGAGAGAGCTTTGTCGCTGAGGAATAAAATACAGAATTAAATAGTGTTGTAGCTTTACCTACAAAAAGCAAGACATGCTTTAGCATATTTATTGAAAATGTTTTACATAAGAGTTTATATTTAATCCAATTTATTCCAATCTTGACGTGAAAAATGCAATATGTCTCAGAACTGAAAATATTATGTAAATATACTTTGTTAAAACATTGTCATGACTAATAAAAGAAAGTAATTGTCTTATTATATTTAAATTTTGGAGAGTTGTTTTCTTTGATTTCTTTTTATGGTAATCAAATGGAAAAAAATGCTGAGTACATAATCCCTTTTCAAAGAAGTCTTGCGAGGTGAAACATTCTCTGCCGAAAGAGATATGCATTGCTCATCCATAGTGCACATGGATCATGTGATTGTAGCAGAATACTCATGGACAACTATTGAAGTTCAAACATTCTGGACAGATTAGAGTGTGTCTGATGTCACACAGAGAACAGTTTGCATGTGAGTAAATGGAAACGTTCCATTATGTCTAGTGAATTTTCTTTCTGAACGTTAGTCTTTCCAAACAAGACAACAAGACAAACAGCCTGTACTGACGTCTGTATACACAATGCCCTCAGTGTGCACTATAATAAACAGCTACACTTGTTCTGTAAGAATGCTATTGTGCTCTTGTTCCAACGGGTCAAAATCATGAGGGGGTCCCAGCTGGGATAGTTTATGCCATTCAGGAAAATGAGAAGCAACATCTGTTGGGTGGTTCACTGAAAAGAGAAAGCTATTTACTGTCTCATGAGCAACCACATGCAGATGTTGGTGGAGAAGAATGGGGAACTTTTCTGGACTGCTGGTTTTCCTACTAACTTTACAATCAGGTAATGAATAATATTTTATGAAAACATATTTAGTTTAATGTTCCATTCAAATTATTGTGTTTATATCAAAGGTTTTATGAAAGTAATAAATATCAAAATATTATAGTAATAAAATATTATAATAATAAATATTAAAATATTATATTACTGGGGCTAAATATTTGGATTTAGCCCCAGTAATGTATACAATGCTTCATTTGGATTTTTAAGTCATTTCATTCAATAAAAAAGTAAATTTGTTTTCACATCAGAGAAACGGCTATGCTGGTGCTTATCTTTCCACCTAATGGCAGCATAAAAATATAACACAGATTCACATTGGATTAAGAAATGTATTAAATCTGTTGGTTAGTGTCAAATACTTTGCACATTTGGAAAGTATTTGACACTAACCCACAGATTTAATACATTTCTTAATCCAATGTGAATCACTATTTTACCTTGCTCAATTTTGCATTTCTATAATAGTATGTAAAACAAAATGACAAATGCAAAATTGAGCAAGGTAAAATAGTGATACATGGAGAAAAAGTACATCCCTGTAATATCCTACCCATTTTATGTATGTTATAGTAAATTCTCTGAAGTGTTATGTGTGCAGTTCCATGACATCTAATGAGCACTGCAATAGAAATGCAGAGGATTGCCGTGCTCCTCATGATACCTGCATGACCACTGTGGATATACTGGGTAAGCGATGACTTTGCCTAAACTAACAGTAACTAGGAAATCTTAGACCTAGTTTCTAAATTACCAATGAAACTACAATGCTAAGAAAAAGTGTTTGTCCACTTCCTGACTTTCTTCTTAGAATTTTATGTACCAATTTGTTTCAGATTTCAAACAAAATACAATATAAAGACAACTGTGTGAACAAAAGCTAACACATCATTACACAATAAATCACCAAATCAACAGTCAAACAGGGTTGTGGTCAGATGATGGTATGGAGATGCTTTGCTGATTAAGAGACATGGTGACCCATCATAATTCAGGGAAATATGCAGGTAACAGATTGTGATAAAGCACAATTACATTATGCAGTAAGAGAGTCATTTCTTCCCCTCTTGACCTCCAAACAAGTCCATATACAAGATAGGCCCTTTCGTTCATGTAAAAAACCCTCTAATATCAGAATTTGCAGTTGTTACTGCTAGAGGTGGCACAACCAGTCAAGTTCAGGGGGAAATTACTTTTAGAGGTGTTGCATAACATTTTCCCTTAATTCAGTGAACTAATTTAAAAGCTGTATATTACAATGTGTCACAAACAGAGGAAATCTGGAAGGGGCAAACACTTTTTTTTTTCCTCCACTTTTGTTTACTGCAGCTGATTACAGGCTTCACATGAAGAAGCAACTGTTATAATGATACAAAAGCAAAAATGAACTAACAATGAACACTGTGGCTAATTCACACTCTGTTTAGGTGAAGTGAAAGCAATTGTGAAGCAGTGTTCCAGTCTGAAGACATGTGCAGGGGCTGCAGGCTCTGCCTCACTCGATGCAAATGGAAATGGCAATGAAGTGACATGCTGTAGCAGTCACCTGTGCAACATCAGCAGTGCTACAACCATTCAGCTGTGCACATGGCTACTGAGCCTACCCCTGTGTCTACTCACACTAATCATGAAACAAGATGGTTAAAATATACTACAAACTCACCTCAATTCAGTTTATGTTTTTATCATACTAGCGCACACAAACTCAATATTAAAGTTCAGTACTCAATATTAAAACAGTTAATTTCATGAGAGTACTGGCATTTAACAATGTCATTAGGTTTGGTGAAGATCAATAAGAATATTAGCATGGTGTTTTATGGATTTTGTGGTTGTAGGATTCAGTGTTGTTCACTCTCAGGCCAGTGCATTACAAATTAAACCAATTAATTAATAAATTAAACAGATGTACAAAGAATACATAATTGCAATAAAAACTTCCTAAAAGTTCTGAACTTATTTGACTATTGGCAGATAACCAGTGCTCAAATATGCCATACAAAATACGACAGTGTTATTTACTACACTTGCATGTATTCTTATTCATGAACATTTTTTTTACAAAACATCATTAAAAAAAATTAACCAGTTCTTACTTGTGTTCATCTTGTAATCTAGAAAAATAAATAATCTCCAACATGAACCAATCTTTATTTATTTAAAATAAATAACAGAATAATACATTTACAGGGTTTGTACAAAGTGAACAAGAGATTAAGTTTTGTGTAAATGTACTGTTCAAGGTTCCTCATCAAGGCAACATACAGTACAGCATAGCTAAAACCAGAGCCTAATTAATGCTAATGGCTTCCCCCCTTTACTGTCCTATTGGGTTAGTGCAAAATCAAAGCTTATGCTAGGGAATTTTTTATTTTTATTTTATTTCATTATGATGAAGTCTTCATCCTATTGTATACCTCAAACAGAGGGAAAGTTATTGGAATACTTAAATAAATCAATTATTCAGTCATTTAATCAATTAATGTGATTGTTATGCTAAAGATTCACCGGAGAGCTCTATGGTGAGTTTAACGTCTGTATCTGTCTGAACAAGCAGCAAGCCGGAGAACAGGCCTGCAGTAGTTGGCTTGAACTGCACAGGGAGGTTGATATAATGCTGTGTCCTGGTGGAAAAAAAAATGTAGAGATGTCAGACTCTTTGAACACCTTGTACCATGTGCCCAGTAAGCAAAAGGATTAAACAGTATATCAATGTAAAAGCACGGATGGAATGACAATTTTGCATTGATGAATTACACAGCAACATGAAGTCACCTACACACACACACACAGTGAGAGGTGTAAAAGAGCACCAGAGCTTTAATAGTATGGATACCAAGATTTAAAGTTGTAAATCTACTGAAATCCTTTGCCGTTCTCAAATAAAAAAAAAAGAACTTCACAGCAAGCATACATATGCATGACTCTCAGAATACACATGCATGAAGTACTACATGCACTTAAACATATAGCTGCATATACCTTAAGTCTTAAGAGGCCTCACAGCAGGCATGTGCAGCAAGAAGTGACATCATATACATTATAATTGTTCAAATAGGTGTACACTGCTATTAAATTAATGATTTTACTTTTTTCCATAATATAAAGAAGTGTGTAAAGGGGAGAAATCCTAGGACATACTGTGTAATACCAATTAACTCACCTTAGAGAATATTTGGAATGCTTGATGTAGAAAGGCTCTGAAGGACTTAGAAATCTTAGCTGTAAGTTAATTAGAGAAGCTCAACATCAATGCCATGCAACATTTACAGTAACTGAATAGTGTCCCAGATTCTACTGGAAGGCAACTCTCATGCAATAATAGGGTCAAAAATTAGTGGGACAGTTTCTTTTAAACAGAACTTCACACACAATGTATGAATTTGAATAAGATATATGCACATGTACAGTTACACCTTAATATTTCTTTTATCAAGCACGTAAATTGTCCTGTTAAGATAGTCCAATCTTTCTTAGAAAGACTCAGCATGCGGTACTAGTCTGTTAAAAGGTTTTGAAATTCCAACATCTTTCTGTGAACACTCACCTCATGTGTATTACAAGAGTTATTTCGGAAGTTGACCTTCAACGTGCTGACCTCACCCACAGATGTGGGAGGGAACGTGTAGAGACGCTGAGGGGCATACACTCCTTTCCTGGAGGACTCCATACTTAATGGGAATGATTAAAATACAATGTAGTATTTAGTCTTTAATAACCAAGTCAACAAATGCTAGTTAAAAAAAAAAAAAAAAAAAAACACACTACATACCGTTGTTTCTGGATACATACAGTAGACATAAAAGATCATTAAAAGACACATCTTACCATGTCTTTGAGCCTGTAGATTCCGCTCTCTTTCTGCCCTTAACATTCACATCCGTCCGCACTAGAGCACAGTCTTCTTTACAGCTCATCCCTGCACCTGCTCTTATACCCTGCAAAAAACACAACATTCACTGCTGAAATTTTCTACTGAGCTACAACTCTGTCTCACTCGCAAATATGAGAAGTCAAACATTATTTAGAAATGAAATAGAGTGTGAACCTTTACCGTGCCGCAGAGCTGGAATCGGATGCGGCTCTTTTGCTGTGGTTTGGTCACTGGGTGACACTCAAGATCCCAAAACTGAGCATAGTCACCCCCATCTCGTGGGAGGAACGTAAATGCCACCTAAAAAACAAAACCAAATAAATCTACATTTAAAAATCATAATTATAGTAACTGATTAAATGGTTTAACTTGTAAATTGTTTAGTTTCTTTCAGTATGAAAAGCAAGCAAGATGTTACTGTTACTGATGTTAAGAAGCCCCCTTTAATGCCTCACCTGCATCTTTTCTTTGACTCCGAGCATCCCAGACATTCTCTCACATCTGAATGCTGTATAAGTAGCTCGATAAACATCTCCAGTTCCTTCTACACCCTAAGTATTACAACAAATATTTTGTCATTTTGTTTGCAACATAAACTGAAAAATATTAACAAATTGTATAAAATGATTCAAAGGCTCAGAATCAAACAAACAAACAAAAATTTGTTGACCTTGTTATATGTTACCTTGACATATGGAGGTGCAAAAGATGAAAGGTACCACCGAACATCATCTCCATGGTTCTCCACCTCTACAGAACATTCTGAAAATAAGGAAAAAAAATTTCAGATCCAAATGTCCCCAGTCTGCGTATTTCAGGAAAATTACGTTCCTAACTAGATAACCAAGAGTTTATTAGTCAGTCCCCAGGCATTTTAATGTTGGCCATGATAAGGACATATGAAACTACAGGTTTGTTAGCACCATCTATTTCAGCATTAGGTCTTCCAATAAAACAATTAACCTTTGCATTTCTCTAGTTCCAGTCAAAGTATTGCTAACCTCCAATAGCTCTGACCTAAATTGAGTCTTAAAACAACTGTAAGTACCTGAAAATGAGACACCGCAAATAGAATACAAGTATGATCTCACAGCATTAAATCAATGATACATGATGTGGATAAAATGTATAACTGGAAGGAGATGTTAGTCATGTTATGTTACCTGAGGACTCTCCAGAACAGGTGGCGGGAAAGAGCACTGTGCGATTCTTAATTTCCACGTTAGTATGAGGGCTGCCACACTGAGCTTTGAGACCCGAGCCTACAGGGGTCTCGGCCTGGGGTGGCAGGGGGCACAGGGAGCGGTCCGAGGACGAGCCAGCAGCAGAAATGTCCATAGTCAAGTCTTGACGAATCTGCACTCTGATAAACTAGAGAGCAGAAATACAAATTACATTACGCTGTCTAGAATTTTAGATCGTTAGTAAATCGATAATAGCAATACTGGATTTGGGCATGCTTATTTTCTATAAACAAAATGTACAATTTAGAAAGTCTTAGTAATACCTTTTGCTGATCGTCACACTGGACATATATTTGGCCACTCCATGGAAGCATAGAAGATTTGGTAGCCAGTGACGGGTTTGGGCTAATTAGAATTTGCAAGTGGCTCCTGTACACAGAGGATACATATATAATAAGGGCTCTGTATAATCATATGTATACATGCATAAGCATAAACAGGTACGTGTGTGTGTGTGTCATACTGGGGCTCAATGATGCCATGTTGAGGGGTGATGGTCAGGCAGTGAGCAGGCCAGGAGAGCTCAAATCTCAGTTTATGATCTGAACGGTTCAGGATCTGCACATGCTTAGTATCAGCTGCACCAGCTGTATC
>JAOTRN010000046.1:17728884-17741330 GCA_028566695.1 Bagroides melapterus | reverse complement strand
TTCTTCTTCTTCCAGTTAAATGGCCGCACACTCCCTTAGAGTATTACCGCCACCTACTCTTCGTTTTAGGTCGGATTTTTCCACCTACTCTTCGCCTTAGGTACACACCTTTTTTCCTTAAAGAATAATGAAAGACAGTTGCGACTTTATATCTCAGAATTCTCGAAATCAGAATCGGACTCGACTCCAAACTTTTTTGAATCGAACAGCATTTGGACCTTACCAATATGGCGGACGCACCGGCGTATCACAATAGCTAGCAACGCAGACTGCCGTTTTGAAATCTCAAGCGCGTAGTCCCGCTTACTTTTCCGCCAGGACTCGAACTGTTGCTGATTATGTGGAGGCGCTTACGTTTTTGCAGCACTTTATAGCTAACAGCAAGTAATAATGTAACTAAGAAATTAATCGTCTCATATTTATGAACGGCGGTACTAATCTTGGAAAGTAAATTACAGATGAGCTAAGTAGTCAATTTTGTTTGCCTGGTTGTTTAGATTTATGTACACAACAGCCGCTGAAACATGTCTCTGCCACCGGAGAAAGCTTCTGAACTAAAACAGATCATTCAGGATCAGCTGATTAAGGTATGTTTATGACTTTGGTAATGTTGGTGTGCTAGGTAAAATATGTGAAAATGAATATCATCATAATCTTTTTTATTTTTTTAGCTGATACTTAAAGATTAATGAGTTTAGCACCAGGGCCTCCTTTGTGTGACATGTTCCCCCTGTACTCAGATGGACATCCACAGAAAGATCCGGGATGTGGTTGCGGAGGCAGTCCGGTGTGAGGGGGGCCAGGGAGAAGAGGAGCAGCCTCTCTCTGAAGAGGACCTGCTGAGGGCACTGCAGCGCAGGGGCATTGTGGAGGACGCCATGAAGCAGCTCAGTTTCACTAACACAGTAAGAGCTTCTACAGATTTCAGTGCTTGTGTTTTAGTCTAAGAGACCAACAGTGTATGAAACCCAGCTCTGGAGGGCCCGAGTAGCCTGATGAGATTGGTTCTGTATTTAACTGGTATATATAATCTGATGGGTAACAACCCATCAGTATATCAATATTTATTATATCAATGTCAAATTTATTTGACAGTTAAAATTGTCCCTTGTTACAAAAAGTTTGACAGCCGTATTTCAAATGCATTCATATACTATGCTATGCTATACTATACTATACTATACTATACTATACTATACTACATATATTTAATGGGAACGAAGAAGCAACACCTGTTTCAACTGACAGTGTCCATGAGCACTAAATGAGCTCCGAGGTTAGAGTGGAAAAACCTGAGTGGCCTGAGCCCCGACCTCAAACCCACTGAAGTCCTTTGGGTTGACTTGGAACATTGACCGCAGTTCAGGCCTCCTCACCTGATATAAGTATCCAACCTGATTAAGGTTCTTGTGGCTGAATGAGCAAACACTCACACCTAAGCTCCAAAATCTAATGGATAGTCTTCCCTGAAGTGTGGATTTTATTGTGACACCAAAAATCTTTATTGTGGCAGTAAAATCTCAATGTTCACATGAACACTGAATCTGAAAAATAACTAAGGCATTAATAACACCACCCTATATTACAGTGAGTATGGAATAATGTTTAAGATTTATTTTTCTTTAGGCACCTTCACAAACAGACGGAGAGGATCTGGACAACACTCCAGCTCGTGTAACGGAGAAGGGCATTACCCAACTTAAAACAGGTCAGTTGAGAATACATATAAAAATTGATAATATAGTATGTGTAATGAGGGAAAGATATCATTTAGTAAAAAAATACATTTTCATGATTTATTCTGTTTTTATTCTTGCTAGCAAATATAAGTCCACTGAGGAGATACTTGTACCTGCAGGTTCTGGGTGGTAAGGCCTTCCTCGAGCACCTACAGGAGCCAGAACCTTTACCTGGTCAGGTGTGTTCTACCTTCACACTTCACCTTCATTTCCGCAACCAACGCTTTCACTCCAAACCTGTGCCCTGTGCTTGTGAACCAGATTTACAAGAGGGCTTTCTTCTAGAAGTACACAGAGATGGTCCAGGTATATCACATTCATAATACTGTTTAATCAGCAGAAATTTCAACTTTAGTCAGTGATCTCAACATAAAAGGTAACAAAATGCATTTTGTTATGGCTCCATTTTTCTTATGGCCTAGGTGATGCCAGTAAAATGGCTGATGCCACTACCATGTTGTCTATTTGTGACCTGGTGCACATGGTATTGATTCGGACAGACATGGCAGGAGACACAACACTTGTCTCTTCATATTTCTTGGACTGGCGATCTGTCCTTAGTGCTCCAAATGGAAAGACATCAGTGTCTGTAGAGCTGCTTGGTGTAGGTAAGAGCTTCTACTTTGGTGGATCTGGAGACAATCCCGGATCACTGGACATAAGTTGGGAAGACACTCTGGATGAAACACTAGTTCATCTCGGGTCACCATGCACACATAGTGACGGAATTATTCACACATGGGGGAAATATTAGTGCAGCAGTCATTCTACTGGCATGTTTTTTTTTGTTTGTTTGTTTGGGTTTTTTTTTTTGTTTGTTTGTTTTTTTTTGGAAGAAACTGGTGCACCCAGTGAAAAAAGGCCACACAGGGAGTGTAAACAGAAATGGCCCAAGCAGTAACTGGGATCAAAACAGTGACCCTGAAGCTGTAAGATATCATGGTGCCACCTGCTTCTCTTTACTGAACATTAATAGCATCAGCATTACTGATATTTCCTTTAGGTTTCTAGAGCTAATGTAACAATGGGATATCTGTATCCTGTTTGCATATAATAATGACCAGTTAAGTACACACACACACACACAAACACTCAGTATGTATATGTATGTATGTGATTCTTCCTTCAGGCAGTGAGTGTAAAGTGCCTGTTGGTGTGCTTAATCTCAAGCTGGAAATGTATCCTCCTCTAAGTGAGACTCTGAGCCCAGAAGTCATTAGCACACAGGTGAAATATGAATTTTTTTTCTTTTCAGTAGTAATCAGCAAATGATACTTTTTTCCACAGATATTAATTAAATGAAAGTTTCCTTTTCAGTCTTTTTATAATTATGAAACAAAGTTGCACTTATAGTTGCTGAGTATATTTCTCTAAGTTTCTTCTGCTTCATTGTGGTGCACAATTTCAGTACTCCTATAACGTAAGCACTACTGACCCAGTCATTAACTGAAGAGTTTGTTGAAGGTAAAGTAATTACACTAGCTTAAATCTCAGTAGCTGAATTTCACTTAAGGATTAGCCCATAACATGATTTTTTTTTTGCATTTTATAAAGGAAGAAAAAACATTCATTTATTTGCTGTTCTTAGTGGCAGCAGTTTTTTTCCCCTCTTGCCTCATTGTACTGTTTTCATTTCAAATGGCTACAGATCCAGTGCTTTCATACTGCCAAACAGGTCCAGAGGGTCTAGTCAAATCATTGCATCTAAAGAAGCCCAGGTCTTATTGTATGTTTGTGATCTTTCTTATTTCAGCAGTTACTGGAGCGGCAAAAGAGAGCAGAGAAAGATCGTTTATTTCTGGTCTATGCTAAGCAGTGGTGGAGGGAGTTCTTAGAAATACGACCATCTCACCAATCCAAACTGGTTAAAATCTTTGCTCAAGTGAGGAACTTGATTTGGGTTTTTGTGTTCTCAACTATGGAACGGAATTGTTTACAGCCTTAGACATTGTTTGTATTCTCCTTTTTTTTTACTTTTAGTGTGTGTCATGTCTGTGTTTGTAGGATGAGAATGGGGTGAACAGACCTGTGTGTTCATATGTCCATGTCTTGCGTGCTGGCCGGCTGTTGGAAAGTCCACGGCAGGCGGCTCGCTTTGTGAGTCTGCTGGCTCAGGAGAGGGCACCAGTGTTGGGAGGAGGAACACGTCATGAGCAGTGGTGCACTATGATGGCATTCCTCTGTAGGAACAAGGTAACTGAAACTTCTCCTGAATGAGATCCAGTGTACAAAAATCTACTGGGTTTAGCAGAATTATGCTGGAAAACTTGATCTAGTACACTTTGGTTTGCTGTTTATGTACAAGTGATGACTACAAAGGCTTACTTCTTGACTGAACAATATGGTATAGTTATTTGTTATTGATGCTTTTGGCCCTGTTTTAATTCAGAGCTCTGAAGGTATCACACCACCCTGGCACTTGCAGTTTCCTGTAACAGCTTGTCCGATTGTGTTTTATTCGGTAATTAACAGATGGGTTAACAATACAAGCAGACACTAAATGAGATTCACAACTTGTTTTGTGTGTGTTCAGATACAAACTATAAACCATTTGGTGACATCCCAGTTTTTCCCAGGTTTGTATTTTGTACAATAAATTAGACAGATCACTGAGACAGCTCATTGAACAGAGATGGTGCCATATTTTATTCTTCCTACTAATTAATCTCATTAAAAGGTAATTATTTCTTTGTGTGTTTCCCTGTTACAAGGGTGATTGTGAGGACCATGCCACACTGCTGTGTAGCCTGCTGCTAGGCTTTGGTCTGGATGCTTACGTCTGTGTAGGCACTAAAGTGAAAAACATCCCCCACACCTGGGTGATGACCTGTGGTACTGATGGAACTGTCACTTTCTGGGAGAGTCAGACAGCACACAGGTGTAGCATCTAAAATAAGAAAAAAACCCTACAAACTTCATTCTTACATAACCTTACAGTTAAAGCACAAGTTATATATTCACTTACTTTCTTCTCAGGTACCTACATCAGACAATAGACCCTGAGACTCCACCACTAGTTCCTCAGCCCAAACCCAGCTACCCTTACCGTACAATTGGTTGTATTTTCAACCACAAGACTTTCTTGGCTAATTGCCAGCCTTCAGACTCAGTGGAGTTGTGTGTGTTTGACTTTCTGGATGCTTCACGCTGGAAGACTATGAGTGAAGAAGCTATTTGTTCAGTTTGTTCCCAGAGTCCTCATATTCCTCCACTGTGTCCTCCTTCAGTGCTGGCCAGCGATGCCAGCAACCAACTAGAGCTTGAGCTGCGCTACTTGGTTACTGAGCACAGGAAGGTAGTACACACTAATTGTTTAAGACATTAATATCTAAATGCTTTACACTAAAATCTGTTATGCAGATCGGGAAGCACACAGTACTGAACCCAAAGGACGCTGAGAACAATCACACTTGACGTTAGAAGTTCAGGGACTTAACTTTGTCTTTTCCCTCAGGATATTGGTATGGCTACAGTGTGGGATGATCACCTGTCTTATCTGCTGTCATCTGCTCTGGCAGCCTATGAGCTGGAGCGCTGTACTGGCATGTCATGTGGAAATGAAGAGTTTCAGGATGCTGTTCGAAGAGCTGTACCCGATGGACACACATTTAAAGGCTTTCCTATTCAGTTTTTACACCGTAATGCACGCAGAGCTTTTGCTACCTGCCTCAGGTACACACACATTTAAAATGCACAGTACCTTTCTAACACCTGATTTCCACAGTAAAAAAAAAGCTAGTTTCTCTTATTTATTTAGTTTATTTCTCATGTAGTGTATGGGGATTTTAACTAGAATGAGGAATGTGGAGCTGATATGTCTGTTCACGGTCTGAACAGGTCACCGTTCTGTGAGGAGGTTGTGTCTTGTCGGGGAGATCATGTCCGCCTGGCAGTGCGGGTGCGTGTGTTTCCCTATCTCGAGTCAGCCTGTGCTGTCTGGATCATGTTTGCCTGCAAATACAGATCAGTGCTGTGATCAGCAGTCAACACTCTGTATTTGTGTGTTTATAAGATAATAGTTATATGTGATTTTGTTGGGACATTTGATTGGTCTCCATAGAAAATATTTTTTTTAAATTATGGTTATATGTACCTGTATTAAAAACCTGATACTCTTCCTATTGGCACTGTGTGTATGAATGTGTGTGTTTGGGGGTAGGGGTCAGGGGCAATCATACAGTGGGTTTAAAACAAATTGAGACACCTTCAATTTTTGCACAGATTACTGTTTTAAAACATATTATGTTAAATTGACTTGTTAAAAGTTTATACCCTAGGCTACTGGTGCTCTTTAACTACACTGCATTCTTTTTGCTTTGATTGTTTTGAGAAGACTCCAGACCTTGACTCAGGCACTGCTGTAGCAAATTCAACCGGACATGAATCAGAAAGGCACACACCTGTTCCCATAATTTACAGTGCATGTCGCATCAGAAACCAAACCATAAGTTGCAAAGAATTCCTTGTAGACCTTAGCTTTGAATGTTCCCAAGAGCACAATAGGCTCCATCAGTGTAAAAAGGGAGAGTTTTGGAACCATCATGACTCCAGATATTATCAAGAACCCACTGGCCATGCTTAGAAAGCTTCAGAACTAAACTATGAACAAAACTAACACAGCTTAGGAAAAGCATTGTCTGTAGAACATTCCCACCTGCAGGGTAAATAAGTCCAAGACCAATGTTGTGTCTCAATTCATCTACTCTCTGTCCTAAACAAGATCCATGATTATATTTAGTGTGTCCCAAATCGTAATATATAATAAAATGAATATCCCACAGGTTTCCAGATGGTGTAATATTTCTGGTTTATTTTTGCTTAATTTGTCTCCATTGCTTTGCAGTATTTTAATTAATTAACTAGAAATGAACATTTCATAAACTTATTTATTATGATCGTTGAAATTCTGTTATTTATCAGACAACAGATGATTGTTTAAAATTCTGCTGTTATGGGGTAGTATCGTGGTTGAACCAGCTTCCTGCAAGGTTGGATATGTCCACAAGGGGGAGACAAAGTCTTTACAAATCATCGGATGTTACTGAGGCTACAAACTTCAGCTCTGACAGAATAGACATAGAGATGCCTTTTCAAATTTTTCTGGTTTAGCATTCCCCAGATCTCAGTTGGTTAGAAGGCGGAGGATTAATCTAACCTTTCTGTTGCTCCTAAAATGCTTTCCTTGTTAGGTCACCTTTCTTAGTTACAGTTTAGATTAGTTTTTGAATTAATAGGCTCTAATTAAATAATTAAAAAAAGGTTTTTTTAATGCATTTTTGTAATGAATATGTCAAAAGAGGCGAGTTTAAATCTAAATCTGTGTTTAAGGTGTCTGTGAGTGTGAACTACATACAACCATGTGTGACTGAACACTCCAAAAGGCATGTTTTCTTCCTTGACTAACCATCTTGTTATCCTTCCACAATTTATTCTAATCGCACATCACCATCAACCCGCAGCATGTGTGTGCAAGGACATCCAATTATTTCTGTTTTACCCACTGCTCATTATCAATTCCTTATTCAGCCCTGAGCTGCAAAGTAGTGTGTGTGTATGTGTGTGTGTTGAGAAACGAGGCGCTAGTTTGGGTTAATGAATAAATTCCTTTTTGAATGAGGTGTACCTTTCACTCTTCATCACATTTGCTGTCTGGAAGAAAAAGTGTTTATTGCGACAGGTAGGTATTTTCTTCACCTCATATTAATCCTCTTTGTTTACAGGTGAGCACAGGAAAGTTAAATTAAGTAAAAAAAACAAAAAAAAACACTGTGTAAATAAACACGTTAGAAGACAACTGGAAAAGTTTGCCTTGAAAATTCAGGGCAATTTGCTGTGTGTTTTTATGCCCTATATCAGGCTCTTCATGTGATACTGATTTGTGGTGTATTGTAAGATCCAATAGTTGATAATGGTGAGCCAAGTAACTGCAGACTGCTGCTGCAAAACACACTTTCTTACAATCTGCAAATACAGCAATGAAGAGAGATTAACATACTTTAGTATGATGTGAGCTTTGTGTGCCATGTGGGAGCCTGTTGCATCACCTCTTACTATTTAGAAAATAAAGTATTTTTTTAGATGCAAAAAAGAAAATTATGTTGAACTCAACACAATTTAGAGTATGTGAAATGAACTCAAATATATCAGAGTGTAGAATGTTGTTGTTTTCATTGTCTGTCGGCTGCTCCCTGTTTGGGGTGGCCTGAGAGGATCATCTGATTGACATATTTTTGAGGTTTTTATGCCAGACTAGAATATTTTAATTAAAATTAAAATATTGTAATTGTAATGTAGTTGAGCATACTGTATATGTTCCTCACTTCCCCACAGAAATAAAAGTCACACATCCTAAAAACATAAAAAAAAAAAAAAAAACCCTGTAAAACCCTTGGTTGATGAAACTACCTTCATCATTAGCTAGAGATCAATTATAGAATGTATATGTGAAAATTATGTTTGGAAATAATGAATGCTTTTGTTACAGTGAAATACTCGGAAACACCTGTTATGCTAAAACAATTAACCTCCTGTGACAGAGATCTTTCACTGTCTCGTTAATGCTTTCCAGTGCCAGGCAATCAGTGGCAATTTGCAGAGACAACTGAACAAGTGTATTGTCAGGGTTTTTAATGGATTGAATTTTAGAGATATATTATGCCTTGTAGTGCAAAAATAGTCCTCTTTGGAGAGAAGCATTTCAAGTGTATAAAACACACTGTATGACTAGATAGAGCAATAGCTGCGCTTTCTTTATTCTGTTCTTTTTTTTTATTTTTTTTTTAGAAAAAACACTGGTTTGCTGGAGCTAAATAAATAGGCTAACAAGAGGCAGAAATAAGGTGTCTAATTCTTATTGGGTTCTGGCAGAAAGAGTTGCATGGTCTAGAGTAGCATGGATAATAAAGTCATTAATTCAACTGATGAAGTTGGCCTTTAGGTTAAAGAAAAATCATATCTATCTTCCTATAAGATGTAACTGGGGAGACACACAGGGTGGAAGGGAGGGGGATCGACTAATTAGCAGACAAAAAAGATGGAGAATGTGCAGAGGGAGGGAGAGGATATGGGAAGTGCTAGAGGTGCTTCTACAGAACTCCTAATGAGACATGTTTAGGGTGAGGGAATGACACACTCATCACACACTGAGCCCGAGATGCGGCAAGCTATCTCAGAGCCGCTCCATGCCAGATAATGATGGCAGTGGGAGGAGGGAGACAAGGTTTAATGTCAGTTAATACAGAGTTTTAATGAGCTGCTTCTGTCATTAAGTCTAAGAAATAGAAAGACCAGACACTTCTGACTGACACTGCCTTGACTTGATAAGAATGCTGCTTTATGCTGGACAGAAAACAAAATACCACCAGTTATGTTTTCTGTCCTACATTAAAAAGGAGTAAGACATTTCCCTTAGGGAGTTGTCTAGGAGGCTGTGCTGTACCTTTTGAAAGGATATTTTTAGGCCAGAGCAATCTTGTCTTAGAGACTGAAGTCAGAGATTGGTCGATTGCAAGATATTCATCTTACTGTCTTGCTTTTCTGCTCTTCACTATCAGGAAGTCCTGTCTTTTACCTGAGTCTGGCTTGTTGTGTCTGCTGTCTCTGGATCTTGTTATTTGAGTGAGAGCGCTGCATTCATTTGACAAGCATGTCATATTGATGGACAGGATCCATCTACTTGGACCTGTCTGTCATAAGAACAATATGGAGGCTGTCAGCTTGCCGTGTATTTTGAATGTCACTGATCAGAATTCCTGCCGTAACTAAGATAATCACATAAAGTACAACTAAAATAAAGCAACAGAACTGTCATGTAAAACTCAAAGCATATCTATTTAATAACTCAATTTTGGTTGGTATTTTTAAAATCAGGTCATTATTTTATAATTCAGCATGCATCCATGTTTGATTAAATATATACCTTTTTATTAAAAAAAAATCTTCATCCAAAGAAACCCAACAGCAACAACATTATGTTAATAATCATGCTTTTGTCTTTGGAGTAAGTTAGTTTTCATTAATGGTTTATTTTATTAATGTGTTGTTTGAATGCATGTACAGTATGTATTGAATGAAACACATTGTTTTATGTCTTCTTCAATTACACCACTGGTTTTTCATTACAGCTGTGCTTTAGGCATTGTGTCTATGGCCGTTCTGTTCTTCACTCCCTATTTTTCACTCTCACACTCTAAACACCAGTAGTATTACTATGCCATGCACAAGGGAGTCCATGACCTTAGCATGACTTCAATTCCGCCAGCATTGTGTTTCTTTGTATGGAAGGAGGGAAGCTGCAGTACTGTGTTCAGCTGGGGCATTAAGTTAAGCTGTAATAGCAATCTGGATTTTTTTTAATTCACAGCACATACGCAATACCACAGTGACCAATTTGTGGCTACAGAAAATGTAAGCCAGGGAAGTATAGTTAAAATATTTCACATCTATGTAGTTCTTTATTCATATCATGTATACTGTATTCATTTTGCAGTGATGGAGTGAGATTTTTTTTAAATGTTCATTTTAATGCTCAATAATTGAGACATGGAGATAACAAAACTTTCTCATTTAAATTCTCATTTAACTTGGTACTATTTCTGGCACCTTTATTCAGTAAGAATGACCCTCTTATTATATATAAACACATTAAACAGATTAAAAGCAAATATGATCAAACATGAGTCTGCTTCACTAGTGATTATTTTTTTTTGCCAAATATATAACTTATATGGTTAATAGCATTAATCGTCATTTATAGTCTTCTGTTTGTGGTGTGTTGCAAGTCTATCCATCAGACCCGGCATATCAGTGTGAAGTTATCTGGAATTTTTGAGCTGTGACCCTTCTTATAGAGAGAGTTCTTTGTGCAATTCTGGCCTGTTTGTAGAGTGTTTGAGAGACACTGTGACCTCATCTGGCAAAGCCTCTTCTACAGAGTCTCTGATTCCCAAACAAATGTGTGTTGGGTGAGTGTTGCCAGAGCCACTGCTCCTCTCCTGCAGTTCCACTGAGAGCCAATGCAGAGAAAGCCTCAGAGCCTGAGAGCACTCAAAACATCGAGAGCTGTGCAGTGCCAGTGCTGGTGTCAAGCCAGAACTACGTTTCAATGGAACATCAGACTCAGACAGAGAGGAGGGACTCATGTGCGTCAGTGTTACTTTCACTAAAAGGTTACTGTTAGTTTTAGCTTTGTTATTAGACTAAGATGTTGCCAATCATTTACTCTATAAAACCCCGTAACAGCAACATGCCATCACTTCCAGTTTCTGAATCCAAAAGGACACTCTTAATTGAGGCCTTTAAGTAACAAAGGACCATTGGCTCTGAGCAGATCCATTTGGATTAACTCCAGACCCAGTGGGTAAAAGGTTGCTATGCTTTTGACAGTAGAACTTGCTGAAAGACTTGAACAGATGCATAGAGTGTGGCAAGGAAACTAGAACTTCCTGGACCTCCTCCTATGGCTATTTCTATTCACTGGACCGGAAATTGTACAAAATGAGTAGGCTAGCTTATTGACAACTGGTGACAGGAAAATGGTTGGGAAATGTTTGTGTGCTTGAAATATTCTGATAAAAACCAAGAAATAATATAGTTATGTAGCAACAATTTATAATTTGATTTAAGTTTTTAGGTTTAGGATTCACAGCAGCTCTAAAGCCTACACTATATGTCCAAATGGATGTGAATGCTTAACCCAAAAAACAAAACAAAACCATACGTTTCTGTTCTAATAACCTCCGCTCTTCTGAGAAGGCTTTACTCTCGATGTTGGAGTGCAGCTGTGTGGATTTGTGTTCATTCAGCCACAAGAGCGATAGTGAAGTCGGGTATCGTTGTCAGATTTTAAATCTAGCAGGAATTATTTCACTTCTCTTTGACCTTTCAGTACATTTACACAGAGGCGTAATAACAGTTGAAAAGATTGTACCGTTGTTGCACATTTTAAACGTGTGTACGTAATGCTTAAATGTTACACTGACCCGGCGATGAGACGTCCTGATTTCAGTCCTGGCATAAATAATGTCTTATTGGAGTTCATTTTTCAATAGAGTACAGCTGCTTTTGGTAGATCTACCTATGTGGAGTGTTCAGTTTCATTTTAGCTGCCTGTCTAGTGTGGAATAGGGAACAGCAAGGTGTAAAAGTATTTCATTGGACAAAGAGGATTTGTTTTGTTTTAATGATATATTCTGTCACATACATCTCTTTTGTCTGATTGCTCATTTTTATTCACAATTGCCCTTTCTTTAACGATTGCTTGCTCTGGATCAGGGCTCAGCAATCATCTTATGACCTCTATGATACATGAAGGACATAGGAGTGACCACACACTATTAACTGCGGACATGTGAATGAGGTCAGGTCAAATCAAGAAGCTTTTATTGGCAGCCACATACAGTATAGCTGACGCAGTCCACAGTGAAATGATAATATAAAAGCTTCTTCACTTCTTTCTTGAGGTTACGTGATGTAAAACTGCACTACATCATAGAAGATTTATTTAATAATTTGTTTAATTTTACAAATAATGCTAGTTTCATTCTAAATCAGTTTATATCCAAGCCACTAAGATTCAAGGTTTTATTTGTCATGTACACGGTTATATGTGTAGAATAGAAAACCTGGCCATTTATACTAGACTGTGAATATAAATAAACAAAATTCTATTCTAAGTAAAAAAAATAAAATGAATAGAAATTATAAGAA
>JAOTRN010000046.1:17703121-17715748 GCA_028566695.1 Bagroides melapterus | reverse complement strand
ACGGTTGTTTATTCAAGTTTATTCCCAGAGAAAAAAGAGAGAGTGTGAGAGTGTGTGTGAGTGTGTGTGTGTGTGTGAGAGAGAGAGAGAGAGAGAGAGAGAGAGAGAGAAAGAGCATTAGAGATTTTTCAATACATCCTCTCTCAGCTTGTGATCCCTAAGTGAAAGCATATCTCGCCTGCCAGCTCTTCACTACTGAACTTTTTGTCATAGAGCTGGAGTCCCCTCATGCTTGCAGCTGTGATTTTGATGTGCTGTTTCCCAGCAAGCAAGCCAAATTCTGTCCCTCTGTTTAAAGACACGCACACGCGCACACACACACACACACACACACACACACACACACACACGCACGCACGCACACACACACACGCGCGCAAACATAGATGCACATATCAGCACCAGTAGCTTCAGCAGGAGCTCCCATTTGAACTGAAGTGCTCTGCCTTGTGTCCGAGTGTCAATTGGCTCTGATTCTGATACTCGTTATTCAGCTCTGTGGATGAATGAACCTAAACATTAGATTTGATTTCCATATTCACTTATAGCTACTTTGTGCTTTTTAATGAGCATGAATTAATGCCTTACCCCTATATAATGAATAGAGGGACATGCTATTTTGAAAATAAATAAAAGCTACATAAAGATGAAGATAAAAAAAAATGTTTGCTTTGTCTTTGCTATGTCTTCTAGAAATCCTGAAAACTAATCAATGGTGCAATGCACAAATTAAGCCAACTGCTTGAAATAAAGCATTGGTCTTGAATATTATGCCAGGGTTTTCAGTTTCAGTCCTGATTTAGTCTTGCTTTGATTTGGTCTCAATCAAACTTGACTTGGCGTAGACGCCTCTAAGACTTGGACTTGACTTGACCTTGCTAGACCTAGACTTTTGTTCAAGGTGGTTCATCTGTAGATTTTGCTCTCTCTGTTTTCATAACAATAAAAATCATGCATTTCTTTTGTTAGTGGAAAAAAAAGTGTTTTGTTTGTATGCTGGTCCGTATCCATTACAATGTTTTACAAGTGCCATTAGGAAGCACAGGGCAGAACAACCACTTTGATTACATTAATTTAAAATGGCTTCCAGCAAAGTGATGTTGGATAGCTTAACTTGGCAGCACAGTGAAAAATGTCTGCATTTCTAGATGGTGTTTAGAGATTAGGGCTATGCATTTGGATTGACTTTATTCCACAGAACAGAAGCTTGACTTTCAAGAAATAAGACTATAAAATTCAGGATCCCTTGTTTGACCCTGAGCACCAGGTTTTTTTTTTACCTCTTCTCAAAAACATGCCAATTGGCTGCTCAAAATTATGTCTGGGTTGGAATGAGTGTGTGATTGTTTTTGCACGGTGCTAGTCAATGGTGTAAAAAAAAATCTGTTGTATTAATACACAGAGAGATGTTAGTAGTATGGACTATTTTTTGTATATTTATTATATACTAGTCCCAGTTAAGCTTGTGACATTACAAAATGTGAAACATTTCAAGGGGTCAATATTTTTGTAAGCTACTGTAATTTACCTTGTCTTATCCTTGTCTCAGGAATATGTTTCCTCTTTATCCATTGTGGGAGGTTTCAGATTCAGTGTCCTCTGGTGCATCTGTGCCGGTCAGTGGGTGGTCAGCCTATCTCTCTCAGCTTTGTCTGGACCTTTAGCCTGGCCAGCATGCTTCAGCTGCTCATGACAAACTCATAAATCCAGGGGTGGAAAGCATATGAAGAAGGACATGAAGCGGACATCTCACATGCTGTCTACCTGCTGCTTACATTTTACAAACAACCCTGTTCTTTCTGTGGAAACAGAGACATGTGACACCAAACATGCAGAACGAATGTTAATGCATATAGCATGGACAATGCAAATTTAAATACAGATTCAATTTGATCTTTTTTGATGTCCATGTCACCATCATAAGTTCTTTATATATTCCTTGCCTCAGGTAATATTTTGATCATGCTTGGTCTATATTCATGGTCAGCATTGCTCCTGAGGTCAGTTGATCTGCTTTCCCACCAGGTAAGCATGACTAATGTGTATGGTATCTGCACACATGAGGGCTTGCTGCCAAACTGACCTAGCAACCATTGGAAGAGAATGTGGTTGTCAACATTGAAAGCCTCTCCATCTGTTGGCCCAGCAGAGGGCTTCAGTTGCCCGGCGAGGGCTGAGGAAGTGCAAACCTGCTGAATTTGACCGTGGATCTCAGCATGATGCCATAGGTGAGCTGTCAGGTCATTGTCTAACATGGACCTGACTTCTGTTGCCTTTGAACATGTCTGACCCATTTAGTCTGTTAGAGGACACCTGTTCAACAGCTGTCAAAGTACAGAAATGACCAATTGGAGCTTTAGACCTGTAGACGTTATTGACCATGTGTTCACACATGGAAGTAAACAGAATTCTGAAACCATTTGCTGTTCGTTTAACTGGTCATAAATCAGTGGTTGAGCGCAGATGAAATCAGTCTTGTCCATATTTTGTCTCAAATTATTTCCTATTGAAAATTCTGACTTGCATCTATTGTTCATGGATTTATTCATTGAATTTTTCTTCCTTGTGGTGCTGAGTTGCCTTTACTATGCATGTGTTTTGCATCAAATCTGAGTGACACAGACAGAGCAAACACAGTAAGCTGACAGAGAAAAATATTTTGAGGCTTTTGATAAAATCTAGTTCTCCTCGCTATAATGGCTCATTAACATTTAAAAAGGGATGAATTGACCTGTTTGACAGATTAAAGTTCATGACCCAAGGTCAAGCATGTCTCTAATAAATGTATTTAAAATCCTGAAAAGCTATTGATTAAGGTATTAAGCTGGGGTCTTCAATGGCAATGAGAATGACACCACAAATGTCAGGAACTGAATGGAGTAATAGAGTTATCAATGCATGAAATGCTGTCAAAGTCCTGGGAAATCTGTACACTCTTAAAAAAAACCTATACCCTCTGAAAAATAATGTCAATTTAAGTTTTTTAAATTTAAAAATGCAATTAAAAATTAAATGACAGACATACAGATTTTAAACTAGCTAGTAGAATGTGCATGATATATACAGAATTTACTGTTCTATATTTTCCCAACCCAAATTAATTAATTAATAAATACAAATACTTAATACATTATCTCTGAATGAATGTATTAATTGTCTCTATCAAATGGAAAGAAAACACAGTCATTCATCTTCATTAATATTTATAGATAGAATATTTTATGATATTTGCATGCCCAGAAATATCATGCAGAGGATCGACATATGACAGGGAAAGCAGGCTAAAACAATTTGTTCCTTGAGACCATTTTGAAATTTTTTGCTGCAGTGAATTATGGATTGACATTTTCTGCTCAGGAAAAAGGTCTGTAATATTATAAAGTCCATTTTAACTGTTTGGAGGTTTAATTGGAAATTTTCCCTGTTTGTTTTACATAAATATTTATTAAAAATAAAGAATAGTGCTAAGGGCATCTGCCAAATGCCATAAATGTAAATGTAAATATTATAAGAGTCATTGAAAACGATCAAAAAGGCTTTGTTCCATTGCTATTTAGAGTGAAAAAAAAGTAGAAATAGCTTTTAAGGTAAATGACACAACACTACTAATGCACAATGGCATGTAGTTATCTTTTTATTTTCTTTAAGATTGATCACTCAGACAGATCATAGGGTGATGCTGCAGAAGTTACCTTTCATCTGCTCATGGACACCGCACCAGCTTGTTAATTGAGATATACCCTGCGGAAGAAATGACGATCCATTCTCAATGCTCCACCAAGCAACATCTGGCACAGGTCAAAGTAAAAGACAAACCTCTTTCTCTCTCTCTTTTACACACACAAACATTCACACACTCTCTCTCTCTCTCACACACACACACACACATTCTGCATAAGGCTTTGAAACTCCCTGGAATAGGTAGGCAGTCCCTATATTGTCACCTCTTCAATTTTAGCACACTTCTTTTGTGCACTGTACAGATGGAGGCCATGATGAGTCAGCTAAAAAAAGGTAGCCTGAATGTTAACTGTGGCCTAACATCTGGGCTTGGGTCCAGGAGTGTTCATGGAAATGACCTCTACAATGTCACCCATTCTGCAGCTGTCAAAGTCTTTTTTCCTTTTTCTTGGTGTTTTCTGTTTGACCAGTCAGTTTAACAAATTAAATGGAATTAAACACACAATACACAGAATAAACAGAAAATATAACATATTCAGGTGATCATTTCAGCCTTTGCCTGTAAATGCAAAAAAAGTTGGTATAACCTGATGTTTCTTCGATCAGTATTACATTACCCAGCTACTTGAGGGACCTCTTCACGCCTAAAATGACTTCGAAGAAAAACATTTTCTAAACATCACAATAATGATACACTTAATATTATATATAATAAATTCATAGTGTGGTCTAGCATAATGTACAGTTAATTGTGGAATAGCTTAATTTAATGTGAAATATTCTCAGAATAACAAAGTAGATTTATCCTTTTTTCTTCTTCCATCTGCCTGCATTTCCTCACTATCTCACTATTTTTATGCCTCCCCAGACCAGTTCATTTCCCCACAAAGGTGACTTGTGAATGTATTAGTTGATTAATTGAGTATATGAAATCAAGTTTCCTACTGAGTTCTGTTAATCTGTTAATAGCAACTGTTAAGTGCAAACTGAACTGATGTCTGGATTAGTTTAAGTAAACCTGCAGGATAATGTCACAACATACTTTGGCATAGTAATTGACTTCAGATCAGCTCTGGAATGGTAGGGAATGTCTGATTTAGTCCATACAGCTTTCTTTGAGGTGTCACCCTTTGTATCTTCCAGTGTTTAACCAGTACTTAGAACTCATGAATGATTTACGTTGTAATTTCCTCTTTGTGTGAAGATCTGTCTAGTGTTTAGATCAAAAACATACTGCTGGAAATAACATTTACATGCAAATAGCTCAATTCTGTCCTCTGAGATGGTTCACCTCTCTCTCTATCATCTCCTTTTCGACTCTCTTTATATTCTTTGTTTCTGGGTAAGTACTAGTATGGGTCAAATCAGTCTATAAAGGCATAAACAACAACAATACTTGAGACCAATTGAGCAAAACTGCACCCTCAAAAAACTCACAAACACAAACACACAAATGTACCCCTCTCTCTCTCTCTCGCTCTCTTTCTCGCTCTCTTTTTTCTCCTTCTCTGCACACATGCAATCATATGAAAAGAAGAAAAGAAAAGAAAGAAGTCCCCAATCAATCAGCCAGCTACTTATCTCAGCCACATAAACTGGAACTTCAGAAATTAGCTCATTTACTTTGGACAATTAGGTTTATTGGAGTGTGACAGGGAAAATTTAGAGTGTGCTGAAGCATGAAGCTGGTAACAATAGAGTGAGAGGGCGGCTGACAGGGAGCTGGTCGTCTTTAGCCCTATGGTATTTTCTTATCTACATAACCACTGCTCTGAGGTGATCTTTGTGAACCTTGTCTCCTGCTTTATATGGGTAAAATTTTGCAAAGGAATGTGATGAAATTGATTGAGGCTAGCACAGACAAACTTAATGTGAGAGGTTGGGATTCTGAATTAATGAGTTTCCTGAAAGATCAGGCTATTTTTGCTAAGCTTATCAACCCACTGATGCCCTAAATGAATGCGGGGAATGTTAAATCGAATTATTTATTACATTGTTTGTGGGAATTCGACAGGTATTGGGGATGGCTTACTTGTACCTGAACTCTGTAAACAGTTTGTTTGACTGCAGTTAATTTCTGTTGGCACAACACACCTGTCTTATTGTAGGCAGCAATACACCACTGAAGATATTTTATTCAGGAACAGTTCTTCCTTGTGCTTTAACATTTACCTAAGCACTCAGATTAAAATTTAAACCCTTCCTCACATTTAATTTCCTCACTACTGCCTACATAATTCATCAGACTATGTGGGTTGATTTAAATCCATCTCTCAGAAGGAGAGAAAGATGATTTGCTCTGAGATTTTGTGTGCACCCACCTCTTTTTCTTTCCTCTTGATCTGAATCTGTGGGGAGCAAACCCAGAAAACAGAGGAGGCCATTTATTTGCTGATTAATATTTAAGACTCAATTTTAATAAGTAATACTATTCAACATAAAAGAGATGTTTGTTATAGTCCCCTGTCTCATTACTGATGCAAGTGACTTGCTTCTTGTGTAGCTTCATGTTCTCAATATTAACACACTCACAGATGGAGACTGATTGTCTTACTGAACTTTATTCTTTACTTCTAAATGATCTTTGCATTTATCATTATTGCTGTGTATTATATTTGCAGTTGATTCACAGCCTACTTTTGGGAGAAGTCTAAAATTTTAGTCTAAGTGCATTCTTTGAGGTTGCTGGGTCCAAAGTACATGCTTTCATCTTGCCAGAGAAAAACAATAAATACACAGTTCTTATGTAAATTATCACTTTAAAATGCATCATAATCGCTAAGCAAATAGCATTAGCATGAGATTGCTGGAAGATGTGAGTAGTGCTTTGGAGTAGTTTCTGCAATGAGAGGAAAAGGTAAACTGCTGGCAAACATATGTAATATAAAACAGAGCTAACATTAAGCTATATTATTAAAATAATTATGGTTTTCAATATGATCTTATATGTAGTCTACAGCCTGGGCTGTTTTGAATCTAGGTCATTTATTTTTCTAGTGATGGTTTATCTTAAGTAGCTTTCTCTGGTGTGTAATCTAGAGTATTCTTGATCTTGCTTATGGTGTGAATTTTTTATAAATTGAAGGGATGTTATAAAGTGGTTAGAAGTTAACATTAGTTGGATAATTTTTATTACTGTCCCATCCTAGTCCTATTCAAACTTTTATAACCTCACTCCTCATCAGCTCTCTAGATCTTAACTTCTTTACCTCTCTACTGCTTAAATTAACAAATGACACTTTTTTCACATTCTTCATCTATTTACCTCCTCTAAACTGTACCTTCTTAATATTATCACTATGTTCCTTGGCTTTTAGATGTTTTAAGCTGAAATTAGGATGAATTGACCTGTTTTACATTCATTGATAGGAGCTTAATGCAGCCTAGCTGTTTATGGTCACATGCTTTCATCAGATGTGACAGGTGCTAAGACCTCCTTCTACAACGGAATGCTGCAAACATCTTTTTTCACTTTATAACCCACTCTCCTTCTTGAGTGTTGATGACTGTGTCACATTCTTTGATAAGAAGATACAAATCTGCCATTCCCTCACTCCTGCCACTATTTCTAAAGTACACATCTAGTCTTTCCCCCAGTTTTCTGTGATACATTTTCTCCTCTGTCAACTGAAGAGATTCTGCAAATTGTTTTAGCCCACTACCAGCTCGTTGGATCCCATCCATGCAGCAATTCTCCACTCTATCTCATAAGACCTCCTCCCCGTCAACTCTTCTATAATTCATAAATCCATAACATCTGGTCATGTACTGACTGCTTGTACTGAAATAAAATTTGGCAGCAAATTTTATTTCTATCTTGAAGAAATCCACTTTGAATACCTCAGTTATCAACAATTACAGACAGTTCATCAGCTGAAAATAAATCCCAGCATAACTGAGCTTCTGTACATACTTGTATATGCATCACCATGTCAAGATATTGTGATCTCTCTGGACAACTCTCAGAGCTTACCATCTGTCACTGCATGCAACTTTGGAGAAGTCTTGGGCAAGTAACCATCCTTCTTGCCTCACATCACTTACTCACTCATGTAACTTTCTTCTCTATAATAATAGGAGGATCCAGGATCCATTTCTATTCACAGCTGTCACTTGGGAACTTGGGTCCCTTGTAGTTTTTAGGCTAGTCTACTGCAACTGACTTCTGGAAGGTCTACCCGTATGCACCATCCGAGCTTCAACTAATCCAGAATGTAGTCGCACAGCTTCTTTTCAACATCCACAGATTCTCCCACTCTATTCTATTGCTACTATCACTCCACTGTAGTCTTGTACTTCCTGAATCTTATTTAACATCTCCAACCTCAATCCCTGCCCGATTGAACCCACTGTCTCTCAGGGTACAAGGAAAACATGCATCATGTCTGTTCTTTGTCCTGGCATCCAGGTGGTTGAACAGACCTTCCTGGCTGTATGATCAGTTGAGTAACCTCTAGACCTACCTCTATTTTTGGGGAATGTGTTTTTGAAGGAGAGAGATGGAGAGGAAGGAGATGCTCTAGAAAATGGCCTTGTCCAAATGCCATAAATGTAAACTATGTCGGTCAGCAATCATAACTATATAAATCATCATTTTCTAAGGAAATATAAATAATTTGAGAGGCACTGTAGTATATGTTTACTGAGTTTAAATGTATTAATTTATTCCTTTTTAGTAAATGCTTTAACCTGCTCAGGTAAACCCCAAAGCCTATCCTGGGAACTGTAGGCATGAGGCAGTAATAGTTACAATTAATTTTAATTTGGGTGTTCTTATCACTGAGACTCCTTCTGTTATGCATGTACAGTATGTATGAGACAGAGAGGGATAGAGAGAGATAGTGGAGAGTAGTGCAGGGTAAAGTTGCCAGCCAAAAGACTTGGCACTGGTCCTAATGATGCATTGCACGTGCCAGCTTCCAGCGCCACCTGATCACACAACCTGCCAGCTCCCAGTTAGGTAAAGACATCTTTATTAGTCATTCCACTGTGTGTGTATGCGTGTGTATCTGTAAAGACTCAATGAGCTCAAATATCTGCATATACCATATTCTTACAGTTTGTATGATCATGCTAGGCCATTAATATCCTGGTGCTAACTTGTTCAAATGTGTTCTCTCAGGGGGGAACTGAAGCTGAGAGCTCTATAACCCAGGACTTAAAGTTGTTAAATGATCACTTTCCCACAAACTACTTCTCTCACTTCTCATAACTACTCTAACTAAGCAGATATAGATCTAAGCAGATATAGATCTCGATTATCTACCTGATTATGGATACTTTAACTACACTGTTGAACTGCCAAGTTAAATCTTTGCTAAAATAATTTTTGACATCAGGAATGTCATTTCAGCAATGTTGCCTTAGTACTTAGTACTTATGGCAAGAAAATTTGGAAAATTGTATCTGGAATATTGTAAGTTCAAAATCGTGGCATGCCTAAACTGTCATTGATGAGTCCTTGACCTCAGCTGTGTAATTTTGTCTTGGTTCAATTGCAAATAGATTTGGAGAAATATTTACCGCCAAATGAATGAATATAAAATGACCAATGTCAGTCATTGTCATGATGACAGTGAGCCAGCCCATTAGAAGGTTTCATCAGTAAATACATGTGTGTTCAGTCCAGAATTGTCCTGGTAGAGATCCTGTAAAGCCTACAGGAAAAGCCCCTCCTCATTCTCTCTGTGTTTGCATTGGTCCAGAACTGTATTGCTGTAGATGAACTGTAGTACAAAGAGGTCAGAGCGGATGGTATGTTCAGGTGTAAAGAAGGTCTCTTAAGTCTCTTAATTGTCTAAGGTGATAAAGACACGGATGGGCCTTCATCAATATATATGTATGTTATATATTAATATATATACACTATATTGCCAAAAGTATTCACCCACCTGCCTTGACTCGCTTATGAACTTAAGTGACATCCCATTCCTAGTCCATAGGGTTCAATATGATGTCAGGCCACCCTTTGCAGCTATAACAGCTTCAACTCTTCTGGGAAGGCTGTCCACAAGGTTTAGGAGTGTGTTTATGGGAATTTATGACCATTCTTCCAGAAGCGCATTTGTGAGGTCACACACTGATGTTGGACGAGAAGGCCTGGCTCTCAGTCGCTGCTCTAATTCATCCCAAAGGTGTTGTATCGGGTTGAGGTCAGGACTCAGACACCAGACTCCGTCATCCATGTCTTCATGGACCTTGATTTGTGCACTGGTGCACAGTCATGTTGGAAGAGTAAGGGGCCAGCTCCAAACTGTTCCCACAAAATTGGGAGCATGGAATTGTCCAAAATGTCTTGGTATGCTGAAGGATTCAGAGTTCCTTTCACTAAGGGGCCAAGCCCAGCTCCTGAAGAACAACCCCACACCATAATCCCCCTCCACCAATCTTTACACTTGGCACAATGCAGTCAGACAAGTACCATTCTCTTGGCAACCACCAAACCCAGACTTGTCCATCAGATTGCCAGATGGAGAAGCACGATTCATCACTCCAGAGAATGCGTCTCCACTGCTCTAGAGTCCAGTGGTGGCATGCTTTACACCACTGCATCCGACACTTTGCATTCACTTGGTGATATATGGCTTGGATGCAGCTGCTCGGCCATGGAAACCCGTTCCATGAAGCTCTCTGCGCACTGTTCTTGAGCTAATCTGAAGGCCACATGATGTTTGGAGGTCTGTAGCAATTGACTCTGCAGAAAGTTGTCGACCTCTTTGCACTATGCACCTCAGCATCCGCTGACCCCGCTCCGTCAGTTTACGTGGCCTACCACTTCGTGGCTGAGTTGCTGTCGTTCCCAAACACTTCCACGTTCTTATAATACAGCTGACAGTTGACTCTGGAATATTTAGGGGCGAGGAAATTTCATGACTTGATTTGTTGCACAGGTGGCATCCTATCACAGTTCCATGCTGGAATTCACTGAGATCCTGAGACCCATTCTTTCACAAATGTTTGTAAAAACAATCTGCATGCCTAGGTGCTTGATTTTATACACCTGTGGCTATGGAAGTGATTGTTGTAGTGCATATGCAGATGTGTCTTGTGATCTGTCCTCTTTGTTTTTACAATATTGTAGTATCCTTACTAATGCTGCAGGTCTTCCCGTTTCATCATAATACACTGGATTTTTTGTCTCAAAATTCAGTGAAATAAGCATACTTGTTACATCATTCACACAGCAGTGAAGCCACATTGTCAACCACATTTGAGAAAAAAATACTCACGACCTATTGGAGCTATACAGTAGAATATGTTTTTCTTGAGTTGTGTGTAAATATGTAATGATGATTCAAATTGGGTTGAAGTAATATTATGTACTAAATATATGTGTTTATAGATGTTATAGATTATTAGTTATAGATTTACAGATGTTAGATTTTTATGTATAAATTAACTCATGACAATTTTGTGATAATTTTGTGTTTGTGCTAGGCAATATCTGTTTTAAAACTTAACTTTTTTTTACTTACAATATAGTGGATAGTAAGAATTGAAATCTGAACATCAACAATCTGAATTCAGTACTTTTTGTGTGTACATTTTACTGTATGTTTATGCTGTGGATGCGCATGCAGGTGTAATTCTTGTGTAAAAACTAGTGTGAAATTATGCAGGGTCAGAGGTTTGATGTTATTTGCATGTACTCTTAACAAAAAGGGTTTAGAGGAAGTGAGAGTTTGGGACTTTGTGCTATGTTTCCTGTTGTAACACAGCTGTGTTTGGCCAGCTTCTGGTTTGCTGAGATATGCACAGTTAGCAACCACTCACCACTTCTGGAAGTGGCAGAACAGGTCTGGGCTGTATTTTTAGGTTAATTTAAAAACGTAAGCTAACATAAGATAAGCTGTTAAACATAAACATACATGTTAACCAGAGATTCTGCTGGGAAACTTTGGTTCATGGATTCTGGGAACTATAATTCTAAGTATAATTCTAGTCATACTATGTTCATTACTACATAAGGTTACATTTGCTTGTTTTTAGCAAGAGTCAACTGTTTTACCATTGTCTGTTTAAGCATGTGATTGTACGTTGACCAATTGCCCTTGTGGGTCCAGGTGATCAGTTTGGTGTAGAGATAGTAGGGAACAAAAATATTTTGAGGACAAGAAGTAGGGATCTATTACTGAGCAGTTGCATTCAGCTGGAGAGGACTTCCCCTCTGATGGGACCTCCACTGATAGATTGGACCATGAGGAGAATGTGAAGGCGGCTGATGGCATGTTCATCCATAAAATTCCTCTCAACTTTGCCACAACAGAAACATCAGGACTTTATCCAGCACCGTACTCTTCTGCTCACTCAACCAAATGCACCACTCCAACATGGGCTCAGTGGCAGTGCTAGTCAATGGTTGAGTTTTTTGGTGTGGGCAGGTGGCTGGTTGTCTAGGTGAATCATCAAGTTGACCAGCATGTCAAGGGTGACTTGCTCTTTGTGGCACGATAGCTTGGTGAGAATCTCTGGTTGCAGGGCAATGCAAAACTTGCCTAGTATGGTGTTGTTCCAGCCGCTCCCTGCCAGGATGGTCCTAAACTCCTGCGCATAATCTGCCACTTTGCCCTTAGTGATTGTGAGGAAATGCTAGCTGGAATATTTGTCCTCAGGCAAGTGACACAGGTCAGGTGATCAGCAAACAGGGCTAAATAAGCAAAGAAAAAAAACACAACTGTTAGACAGAAACATTGATCAAAACTGTGAGATCAGAGCAATTAACAAGGTTATGGTAATTCAGAAACTGTGTACTGAGCAAATACTTGCATGATGGAAAGTCCCGTTAAACAGTGTGTGTGTGTGTGTGTGTGTGTGTGCGTGTGCGTTTGTGTGTGACCGTTTTTAATCAGATCAGTAACAGGGTTACTGTGAGTGGGAATGTTATGGTGTGTGTAGTCCACATCTACTAAAAGAGACATGTATTATAGAACTTTACTGAAATTATTA
>JAOTRN010000046.1:17609123-17623501 GCA_028566695.1 Bagroides melapterus | reverse complement strand
TTTTTTTTTTTTAAATACCTTTTTTTAAATAATAACTAATTCGTTTTTCCAGATGTATGGGGCAGAAATCAAAACCTTTCCAGAATGATGAATTTGCCAGACACGGACATCATATTTGAATAATTGGAATGAAGAACTAATGAGTACTACTTACTAATAAGTACTAATAATAAGTAGTTTTTCTTAATGACTCCCCTCAAATCGCTCCCTTTTCTCAAATAGTAAAGGGAAAGATTATGTCGGACATTATATTGTAACTATCTGAAGTTTGAAACAACATTGTAGATTCAGAATCAGTGATTTTAATAAAAGAAGAGAGAGAGAATTGTTTATTATGTAAGACTGTACATAAAATGTCTTAATATAACACTTAGCACTTCAAATGAAAAAATTGAAAATGTTTAAAAAAATTTGAATGATTATTAAACCATGTATTTTGTATTAGTTAATTAATTACTTAACAAGTATGTCATGTGCTGCTGTGAAATGAAAATGACTTAAATACATGGGACACAAGAGATGACAAATTGCTTATGATTTACTTACCATTACTGTTATAGTGCTAAATAATTTGTGAATCAGCTTTCACAAATTATGAAAGCTGATTTGTTCATTCTCATTGTAACTTTATTTAAACAGTCATGCAGAAGTCATTCATAATGACACATAGTGTCAGTGACTTATATTCTACTGCTCTGTCTAAAACAGTGGGGGGGGGGAGTGCGTGCACGTGTGTGCGCACAGACTAAGAGTGGGTGATTAATATATGGTATGAGATAATGAGTAAGACTTCATGCCTCTCACTATGTAAGACTGAGCAGCAATTTATGCAATCTTCTATTTTAAAACATGACTGTGTAGCTAAACACTAGGGAACTGTGTGCCTTATTTATTTAATTTTAATGAATTATTTGCCTTCCAAGAGGTTTTGAGAATCCATTGGGCTAAGTTATATTGGATGGTGCATCTTTCCAGCATGAGCAAACAGACATGAACTGAATTTAGACCATGAGATTCTATATTTGTCTGACTGTCTGTGAGGAGTTGTGCATGTGAAGCTTTTCTTCCAGATCCTTTGGTTTCCTCCAACAAACATGGTATTGCTTGAATTGGTGAATCTAAATTGCTTTGCAATAGACTGATTCCCCTTCCAGGTTGTCTATCTAATTCATTTCCACTGTTTCACTTCCACTGTGACCTGATCATAATTAAATGGTTGCTGAAGAGGAATGAATAAGCTAACATATTCTACATATTCTGCAAAATTTCTGGATGCATCAAAGTTAGCTCTGAAACATGTCTTCCTTTTCTGAGACAATACATTAATTTATGGGAAAAAAAATAAAATAAATTTAACAGTTAATTTAATTAGAACTGGGTAAAATAAGTAGAATTATCAAGATGCAGCTTCATCTAACTAGATCATGGACCAAAATTCACCCACCACATGAATTAGCCTGGCACCAAAACTTACACAAGTGAGCACTTGAAGTGGAAACTCCCATTAACTTGTGTGAGCTTGTTACTCTAATATTAATGTAGCTGAGAAATATTATTTGATAATGTGATTAGAGAAAAACCTTCACTAAAAACTCAGTTGGGTAATTAAAAGTAATTTGTTAATCGTGTAAGTTTATTCATATTTTTGTAGTTTTATCACTTAAGCAAACTTAAGCAAACCACCTTTTTTATTTAAAAGCAGATTTTCAGAACATCATTCAGTGTAATCTGTTGAACCCACAACAATGAATTTGCGTGCTTACCATAACTGCAGACCAAGCCGTCAGACTTTTGAATAAGATTCAGTTTCTGTAGCTTTATGGTAGTATTTTGTTTTTAGATGGGCTGAAGCTGCAACTGCTTCAACTTGCATCTATGCTGTATCTAGCCAGGGGTAGATAGTGAAAAAAGAAAAAAACCGTAGGCCACTTTCTGATCATAGATATTTTTCATGTCACTAAACTAGCTGCTTTACTACAGATGCTCTACAGATGCTTTACTACTGCTTTACACTCTCTCTCTCTCTCTCTCTCTCTCTCACACACACTCTCACACACACACACACACACACACACACACACACACACACACTCTCTCTCTCTCTCTCTCTCTCTGCAATGTGTGTACTAAGCCTGGCTGAAGTTTCATTACTGTGGCTGTGTTATCTGTCATGTTGTAATCTTGTAGTGACCCCAACATCCAAAGTTAGTATATGTGAAGAAAACATTTCAATGTGCTATAATGGACATGTGTCAAAATAAAGACTTCCATATACTAGGAGTGCTGATTATTTTCACATTAAACTTGTCTATGACTAATGTTCAATCAGTGCTTTCAATGAACACAAACATTTAGGCCAATATTTTTTCAGATAAATCTTAATGACCCATAAAAGATTCAGACAGCTACTCTCAGACAACTCAAAATATTGGCCTAAATGTTTGTTTAGTACAAAATATATTAAATTAGTAAATTCCCCAATAAGTGGGGAATATTCCCAAATTGTGTATGTTTTACTATGTGACTTGTCTCTTGTCTTCCCAAGGCTATAACGTGAAACTCAAGCATGGGGAAGCAGAACAGCAAGCTGCGACCAGAGGTAATGCAGGACCTGCTGGAGAGCACGGATTTCACCGAGCACGAAATCCAGGAGTGGTACAAGGGCTTCTTGCGGGACTGCCCTAGTGGCCATCTATCTATGGACGAGTTCAAGAAGATCTACGGCAACTTCTTTCCATATGGAGATGCTTCCAAATTCGCAGAGCACGTGTTCCGCACCTTTGATGCCAATGGTGACGGCACTATAGACTTTAGGGAGTTTATCATCGCACTCAGTGTCACATCACGAGGAAAGCTGGAGCAGAAGTTGAAATGGGCTTTCAGCATGTATGACCTGGATGGGAATGGATACATCAGTAAGGCAGAGATGCTGGAAATTGTTCAGGTAGGTCATCGACATTTCTAAAGACAATGTGATGTGCTCTTACTACTATTACAATTATTGGGGGTAAAAAAGATAAAAGACTCCATACACTAATAACATATACTAATATCAGACAACTTAAAAGACTCCATACACTAATAACATACAAGTGTGTTTATGCATGATACATTACCTACAGGGATTTGGTAATTTCACCACTTCTGTATCATCACCAGTTCTGTAATTGTTGACAGCTGAAAAAAAAAAAGTCAGTATTGTTTTGTTCACAAACAAAAAAAAGGCTTTCCATCAACCTTGTTCATCTTTCTCTTTTTTCAGTCTGTTTTTGTCTTTTTTGGAGTTAGGCCTGGCATTCATTTATTCATCTGAATTCATCTGATTTTCTAGAAGTAATTTAGTACCAAGTGGCTGCTGAGATTTTGAGACTTTGCCCAAATGGGGGCTGTGTGGGGTTTTACATGTAGTGACATGAGCATGTTGGAATGAACAGAGAACTGAATGCAAATTTGTTTATCTTGCTTATCTTAATCTTAGATTTGAGTAATGAAGAAATATCTAAATGTGTACTAATCAGTCTGCGATTCTAGAAGCTGAAGCTAGTTTATGCATTTCAGTGAATAAATCTGAATGTAAATTTCCCAGCATGCTCCATACACTAATAACAGACAACTTAAAATTTGAAGTGTGTTTATGCATGATACATTACCTACAGGGATTTGGTAACCTAATGCTTGGACCAAAACATAAGGGCTCCAGAGCAAGGCCCTTAATTAACCCTTAATTTCTCAACTATATAAAATGAGGATTAAAAAAGGGCATCTGCCAAATGTCATAAATGTAAATACATTATGACATTTATTAAAATAACGGTTGTAATTTCTTAGGGAAATTCATAACTTTTTTTACCAGCTCAGGAACATTCATTTGTTGTACTGAATCATTTGCTATGATGTCTTCATTTCCATGGAGATGAATTGGTGGTTATTGTAAGGCCCACACCAGCAGCAGTGCATAGCTATAAAGCACTTTAATTAGAGCCTGTTCTTTTTGTGTGGAACTGAGAGACATGTGCCTTAAAAAGCAGAAGAGATGCTTTTGCTATAGAAAGAGAAAAGAGCCACAGTCACTGCTTCACTAAAATATCTTTATTTTAAGAACATACCATGGTTGACTTTCAACAAGCATGGTATGTTTTTACTTGAATGTATAAAGGTGTTTATTTTTATCATCTTGTGTTTGTGTTTCTTCTTTCCTCTTCCTAGCCATGTTGCAGCCAAGATAGTCCCATATGGTTACTTCCAGTGCCATGTTCACACCTTTCTGTTATTTTAACTCCAAGGGTATATTTTAATATAAAATCTGACAGTCATTTTAAGCATGTTAGACAGTTTTCTAGATGAAAGTCATCTTGGTAGATTGACACTATGCTACAATTTGGACCACAGGGAACTCTTATTCCCTATCCTATTACATAACTGCAGATATGTGATGTATAATTTTTGCTTTTCTTGTACATGAACAAATCAACCCCTTTCGTGTATTACATTTTAATTTAGCTAGGCTCTTTTCACAGCTTTATATGGCATCATGTCTGACATCAGGCATTTAAGTTCTATAATAAACTGAAATGTGATTAAAGTCCAGAGATAATTTGGATATTTTATGTAAGATGTTCACTGTGGTGTTTGTCAGTTTTTGAAAAACAAAAACATTCTTATGTGTCTTCGGTCCATTCTAGGCTATTTATAAAATGGTTTCGTCAGTAATGAAGATGCCAGAGGATGAGTCTACACCAGAGAAAAGAACAGAAAAGATCTTTAGACAGATGGACACCAACCGAGATGGTAAGAGTTAACTTTTTGCCTGTGAGTTTTATCCTGTGTGTATTACACACACACACACACACACGCACACACACAAACGCATGCACACATATTTTTAGTTTTATTTTGTTTTTTACAGTCAGTGCTTTACTGTTGACTGTTAGTGATGAGTATGTATTTTTCTAATTATTTTCTTATGCATTATGTGTATCTGCTGTCTTTATAGTCAGACAGCCATGTTTTTGTGACTGCAGTTTAAATAGATAAAACTGAAATACACATTTAAGTAGTCCCATGTAATATCAGTCCCTTGAAGAAAGAGCGCAAGAATATGCTGCAAAGACTAGTAGAAGAGAGAGCAGTCTGATTCCTCGGTCATTGAACTGTTGCCTTTCCTGCAGACATTAAAGCCTTAAGTAAGCTTAGGTTGTGTGTATATATACGCCGATCAGCTTTTTCCTGTGCACACGGTAATCTCATTTAGCAGAATGGTGTTGCCGTTTGAAGCTGGTAAATTGTGGCCTGAAGGGATGCACATGGTCAGCAACAATACTCAAATATGCTGTAGTATTCAAGCAATGATTGGTATTAACAGTTCCAGTGTGCGCCTAGGAAACAATTGTACAGGGTGATTATCTTGGCAACTCACCATTCTGAGTAAACTCTACAGACTGTAATAATCCCAGGAGATTGACAGTTATTGACAGCCATAGTCAAAATCATGATTCTTTTGTCCCCCGGTCCGATGTGAAGAGTACCCAAAGCTACTTGCCTGAACATTCATGTTTATATGCATTGTACTGCTGCCACTGGATTTGCTGATAAATGTATAACACGTTAGTTGTACAGGTGTTCCTAATAAAGTGCTCAGTGGGTGTGTAATTGCAGGAAGATACAAACGTTACTTTCTGCCATCTACTGGCTGTTACAGCACACTGCAGGGTGTTAGTGATTTTTTTTTTTTTTTTTTTTTTTTTAGTGATTGTAATGGAGGTTTTGTTTGAAATCTTTTTGCCTTTCTAGCTTGTAGAAATGTAACCAGCCTGGAACGTATTGCTGACGGTATGCCTGTGCTCTTGTTTAGGTAAGCTGTCTCTGGAGGAGTTCATTAAAGGAGCAAAGAGTGATCCATCTATCGTTCGTCTGCTGCAGTGTGACCCCAGCAGTGCAGGACAGTTCTAAAAGCCGCATCCATCACTTTCTCCTCCTCCATTTTATTTATTTATGATTTTTATTTCACTCTTTGATACCGTAATACTGGGACATGACCGGGCCTATTTATATGGGTCTGTATCCAATCAAACTGAACTTCTCCAGATCTAGGCACCATGTACACATACAAACCTTTCTCCATGTCCCTCTTTGTCTTTTTCTTTCTTACTTACTGACCTCTCTATCACACACACTTTTACATGCTGTGCTCTGTCTGTGAGGATTTCTGATCTAATTTAGGGGATGTAATTGTGCTCAGTCATGTAACATGGAGTGCCTGATAGAAGCACATGTTTTATTCATGCAGCATTAGGAGTTTAGATATTTTGGTCAAATAAAATTTGAAGAGGAGATGGACAGCTCGAAATGGAGAAGTGAAGCACTGTGAAAGAAGAGATTTGGAGGCCTGCTTGTGATTCTTATTTTCATAGGACCACTTGACCGTACTGTCAAGTGTTCAGCAGTATTGTTACAAGAAGACACAGCTCTAAATTTTCATGCTTAGTTTTTGACCAGCAGTGATTGACACCACATCCTCACCAGATGCCTTTTTACACAATTCAGTACTAGCACCAAACAGATGCAGTTAAATAGATTGGAAGTATAGGGTCATTTTTTTTTTTTTTTTTTCCTCAAACATATCGTAAAATCCTGCCACACTATGGAATTTTTTTTTGTCCCTAATTTAGCATTGGCTTGCCTGATATGTTCTGGAGCATCACTCTCTGTACGCACATATTATTGGCAGCGCCTTACAATTTGGTTTAGCTTTTTACTGGGGTGTTAATTCCCAGTAATGTTCCAGTATCTACCCATTTTATTATTAGCAAATCAGTGTTATTAATAATAACAACCAATATTTCAAAATAACTGTGCTGTATCTACACTACGCGTGCCCCAAATCCCAATAACCACATATAACTGTTAGAAGAGCACTCAATATTCTCACTTTTGCTGTCTTGCCAGAAGGAAATGAAATGAAGAATTGTTGGACTTTACGATAATAGGCCTGTATAGTCTGTATATTTTATTTTCCAAATAACAAAACAACAGACATGCATGCAGAACTCTCAGATGACTATTTTAAGATGCAACATCTTGCTTTTAGTGTTTTTAGTGAAGCATGTTAAATAAATTTTAGCTGTATATGAAAGTTTTTGTGTTGTATGCATGCTGGTTTGTGTGTGTATGTGTGTGGCTATAGTGTGTCCTGGTACTGTTTACTCACACTGTTCTTAGTAGTCTGTTGCTTTGTCTAAGAGAGCTTGTGAGCAGCCAAAACTGTAGTATTTACATTAGAATAGCAGAAGAGTTAATTGATGTAAAAGAGAGTCTGATGTACATTTTAAATTTAGTGTGAACTGTAGGTTGTAGATATGTAGACACTGTCAGCTTACTGACCTGCCACACACATACATGTGCAAATAGTTATGTGTTTCTGTGGATAACTGCTTTATTGTTGTCATGTTTCTTTTTACTGATGATGATACCTGTGATGCTGAAATCTAGAATTAGCCTCTTACTGCTGGAAGAGTATAGAACAAATGGTCAAGGTCTAATTTCCCAAATTCATTCATGAGAGAAAATATGTTTCTTATTGAACTTGGTACATTAAGATTAATGTGTTGTATTAACCAGGTGTTTAGACAGCTGGTCGGTATTTTAGAGGCATAACCTGCCTGTATCTGATGTATCTTTATCTTTAAGGTTTAACAATGTTGGATCTGATCTCAGTGACTACAGTTCTTCACCATGAATCAAACAAATCAGTTGTTCTGTATATATTCAGATCAGTTTTAAAAATCATCTATAGTTTAAAAATTAGAAATCTACTTCACTTGTATAGTTCCTGTCATGCTTTCAGTGTGCATGATGAACACATTGGAGCTCCAGATGCATTCTGTTGCAGCTGCTGTTTATAGTAAGTTTTGAATGTTATCAGATGCCACTGCAAGTTGTTAAATGCCTTACTGCAGTAATTATCACTTACAGTTCTGGGAACTCTATACACTTTACATTCAAGTGTTTGCCTGCTTTAACACACCTGAGTCAGATTATAAAGGACTTTGGTTCAAGTGTATTAGAGCTGGTGCTTCACAAATATGTGCAGAACATGTGGTTCCCACAACTATATCTGAGGTCCACTGCCTTGACTTCAGTACTGCTATAAATTTCATTTGATAAATGTGCATTTTGTTTTTTCCTTTCTAAAACTGCTGTTTTGTAAAGTTGGAAAATGTTCACCACAACTACTGCAGAAACTTACTCCATAGTGTATGCATATGTTTAATTTTGTATTTCTTCTTTTTAAGAATCACATATTTCTATATCACAATTTATATCCTGTGGTTAGGTGCCAAATATACAGAACCAGTATTGTATAAATTTATACTGTACAATTATATGTCGAACAGAAGATTTGTATTTGTTGCAGTATGTTTGTTTTTGTTTTTTTGTTGTTTGGTAGATTTTGTATAGTAATCTGTATTTTGTGGCAATGTCAATTTGAGGTATAGACGGCTGTTTTAGTTCTACTATAAAGAGGAAAATTAAATTTAGGAAATGAACAGTTGTTCGTTTTTGTGTGTGTGTGTGTGTGTGTGTGTGTGTGTGTGTGTCTGATAAATTGCAGCACAATGTCAAAATATCAGTGGGTACAGTTATTTAACATTCTTCCAAAGAAATTAACTGACAAATCATTAGTTACTTAAGAATTGTACAAATCACTGATCGTGGAGAAAAGCAACATGTAAATGAATAAATAATTTGAATGGCAAACAAATAAGCAAATCATTCATTAAACAGAAATAAATTTCTAAAGGCAAATGTTATTCCATGCAAATCTATCTAGAAAAAAACTATAGACAGTTGCCGCTTGATTTTTATTTTATGTAATATGCAAATAATTAAAACTGCTCATAGTCAATTTGCATTTGGTTACAATAACAGTTATTGGTCAAAGCTGGATAAAGTGACAGGTCTTAAAATTAGTCTTTAAAAAGTCTTTAAATTATCACACTGAATAGTGTTCACTGAGCAAGACACTGGTGAGAAGTACACAAGTAAATTTGTTTAGATTATTCTGATGAAGAACATCTCTCTCTCTCTCTCTCTCTCTCTCAGAACTGGGGTGTTTAAAGCCTACAGGTATAAACTGATAACTCCAAATCCATTGCACAATACCTGACCCTGTAGTGTTTTATGCTTTCCTCTTGTTTCTGTGCTTTGTATCTCATTGGAACTTATGTACAAGTTAAGATTTTGGACTTAATCTTACTTAAGATTTTTAGATAAATATAGCTTTGTCGTTACACAGTACATATACGCAGCAACAAAATACACTTTAGTGTATACCAGAAGTGCAACTAGTAGCATTGTGCAAACTAACAATAATACAGGTTATAGTAAGATGTGTGTCTGGAGTTACTCAGAGTTATCTAGTTTCCTCCCACTTCCCAAAAACATTCCAGTACTTAAACTAGTTAAAATAAATTGCTACTAGTGACCATCTGCATGTGGTGTTTGCAATAGACTGACTTCCCATCCATGGTGTATTTCTGCCTCATACTCAGTATTCAATAAATATTCTTTAGCAGTACGTTTTGCATTTAGCACCTGGTTTAGTGGTGCCTTCTGCTGTATTCTCTTGGATTTAGTTCTATAACAAAATAGTTCAGTCTTCACAACTGTACTCTGTCAAGAAAAGCCACTGCTTCTCTGAGAATATGAGTCGTTATAAGATACAAAATTCTCTTGTGATTGGAATTATACTTATTGAGAATCTGTAATTTTAAAATTATTCATTTTTATTTGCAAGTTATAATGAATTTTCTTTTTATAATTTTATTAAGTGGCACATGAGCCCCATAATAAACAAGTCCAATGCCTTATCATTAAAATGGTCTTAGACATAGTACACAGAAAAAACTACTATCTCCCTGCCTTTCCTCATTCACACTCTCAGCATGACTGTATCCTCCCATCAGTTGAGCAATGGTGTTATATGTGCCAATGTGTTTGTTTTCAGAGTGAATCTTATAAGCTTAAGGCCTGAGTGGCTCACACCGTTTCAAGAAAAACACGTCTGTGCTCATGCCTAACATGAATATAAAACAAGTTTCATTTTACAGATGTTGAATATCAGAGATAGGTGTGACAGATATAGATTTATCTGAAACTTGATTTGGGACTGTGGGTCGTATTTACTGTAAGTTGGTTCTTGCAACTTCACTGGTATCCTTTGTAAATAGTGTAATGTGACAATGTTAGTGTAACATCTATTGGCATTTAATATCCAAAATCTTGTGACACTCACTGAATTGGGTTTTCTTTATGCTTATGAGATTTGCATTGAAATACATTTTATAATACCATGCCAAATTTGTGACACCAATTTGATTCCTCCTGAATTGGCAGTTCATAACCACCCGAGAGACCAAAGTTTGAGCTCATTTTAATTGTAGACTTAAAAAGTGTTCTGGTTCAGAGATGACAAACATGCTGAACTAACATGACATCATGTGACTCATCACAGCTCTGTGGGATTGGGCTATAATGACTGTCTTTTTTTCCCAATCAACTTAACAATTAATGCATTTAATTAATGTTTTTGCAGACTACTGAGCAGCACAGGGGTCTGTAAGGAATTTTAATTCCCCTGAGGTGCTATAGGTAAGACAAGTATGCACCATTTCATCATTCTTAAGTCTTAGTGCAGTTTTCCGCTTTCAGATATGTGCGGTAAGTAGAACTGCCTGTGTAACCTGTGTGTGAACACGCATGCGTGCACACACATACCTCTCTCATGCCCGCCCTGCACTGCAGCCGTTACCTGTCAGACAGGTAGAAGCAGAAGCGAGTTTTTCTTTTCCGACTTTGTAGTGCCACACCTCTTTTTAACTGTCCCATGAAGAATAATAAAGATTTAGGAAAGATCTGGCATTGCACTTGGCTGGTGAGGAGCTTTGACCTCAAATTACCGAGCATGTAGGGCTCTCAGTTCTATTCATCTTGAGATATTTTGACATTTAAATGTCCTGGCTATTCTGACATCATTGTTCCTAACTAACAATACTTTTGATTAAGGTCATGTTTTTGTCCTCTCTATGGCATGCACTCTAAGATAAGATGCATGCATTTAAATGTTTCTTGAATTTGTTAAAACAGCAAATGAAAAAATGTACATTTAATAGATCCATGCAGTTTTCTGGATCTGTGTCAAAACTGACTACCAAATCCACTAAAAGCAAATGATAGGCTCAGTTAATATACAATTATAATTTACCTGTGGATCACACACCCAGTTTTACTTTTATGTGACATCAGGTCCTGTATTTAAAAAATACTAGTCTGGCAGTCAACAATAAATCTGCTTACACAAACAGAAAAGTTGGGAACAGCAAATGTCATCTGAACTGGGTGACAAAAAGGTGTCATGTTTTTTTGTTTGTTTGTTTGTTTTTTTATTCATTACAAAGGAATCATTTCTATATAATTGCTGTTATATTGATTTTCACACCAAATATAATACAAATATTGTATGCAAATACATTTACTTTCAAAGAATATAAAAATAATATTAGTCATTCACATGTGAAAAAGATTAAAAATTAATCTCTTAGAAACTGGTCACTAATAAATTTTGTGTTCTTTTTTACGAAAAGCTCGTTATTTAACCGCAGCAAGAAACCCGATTTGTAGTGCCATTTTGAGCCATTTACTTGAGCTGCATTCCAAATGGCCACTTATTTGATACACATTGCACTACATAGTGTGTAAATGTTGTTCTACCATATCCTCTCTGGTTGACTTTGTAGGAAGTAGAGAAGGATTTGGGATTGACCCTGTGAGCGGGTGAAATGTGTGCGCACGCAGGAATCGACTCCGGTCCAAACCGACAGTAGTGAATCAGACTGAAGTGAAAACTTGCCCCGCCCGCTAATTGACCAATTCATACTCACCTGCACTAAAATCACCTGGTGGCGTCTCGGAGAACGCTGAATTTTTGGGAAGTGCTTCCCGCCCACATACTGTCATTTTGCTTTGTTTATATAGGTGGAACTAGGTTAATTTTAATGCCAGACGGATGTTAGGAGTCAGCTAACGTTTAACGTTTGCTCTTTGGTTCTCGTGAAGGCTTTTTACTGACTGAAATTACCGCTTCCTTGACAGTTTCCCAACAGAAACAGTGGATTAAGCCGTTATAATCATGGCTCAGGAGGAAAGGTAAGTTCACCTGTTCGGGCTAGACTTTATTCTTCTGTAGCAAACTCCAGTGAAAAACTTCAGAGTTACTGGTTTACGTTGTAAGTGTTAACATACTTAATTTAACGAAAAAGTCTTTATAGTGTCTACTATAAAACTAGTATGGATCCTTATAATAGTAGGTCTAACGTCTATTTTACCATCTATTTACAGAAATCAAAGGTCTGTATTTAAGATGTTTGTTTTGTTTTGATCGTAAACATTTAACCTAGATTTCCTGACATGTTTTTGTACACTTCCACTGGGCAGTATCCATATCCAGTGGGATAGTGTATTGTGTGTGGGAATGTAAAGGGAGAGCTCTGGGAATAGCAGGATTTTGGTGAAGCTCTTTGTTGACTCCAGAAACGCCTCAGGCAAGAAGAGGTGTTGGTTTTATTTAGCATAAGAGTCTACTTCGGTGAAAAATTAACTTCTGTAGAATTATGTCTGTTTAAATTACCTGATCAAAACTTGAAGCTGCAGCGTTGATGCTGAAGTGCCTTAGAGTTCCACAGTTACTCTTAAAATACACAACCACACCAGGACATTCACTTGGTAACTGTTTTACTGTGCACTAATGCACATTGATCAAATATGACATCTGCTGACATTTGCACTCAATGACTTTAACTGTACTATTCCACACATTTGCACAGTCACCTCTTACTGTGCACTTGCACTTTAATTTACATTTGTACCTCACATCTACCTCATACCATAGCTCTAGGATGGTAAATGTAATTGTTTACTGCTAAAATATGTTTATTGTTTACTGCTTACTGTTTATTGTTACATTTCTCAAAGTGCTCATTACCTATGCACCTTGGTCCATAGTAATGGTATTTAGTTCTTTTGTATACTGTTTATGTGGAAGAATGACAAAGTTTTGTGTGGAGTTAACTATTATCCTGCAAAATATGGAGTATTCCTAATGCCAGCTCAGTCCTTGCACTTGGTGCCACTGAGAAATATCATGTTCGATTATAAATTCTAAATCATCTGCCTCTCTTCAAAATACATTTTGCTTTGTGACACAGTAAGCGGCTGGTCGTAGTGGTTCCCAATGAGACATCCTTCCTGTCTCGGCGTGTGTTTACAAGTGAGGATGAAGCCTGGAGAGCCTACCTGGAGAACCCTCTCACTGCAGCAACCAAAGCCATGATGAGCATCAATGGAGATGAGGATAGTGTGGCAGCTCTTGGTCTACTGTATGAATACTACAAGGTAAGAAGTTTTTGTTCAGTTGAAAAGCCATCCAAGTTCCCCAAAAAAACATTAATGCTTTTTTTTAATAGTGAAAATCCTGTTGTCCCTGAAAGAGACATTTTATGTACTTAAATCTTGTCTTGGAGAAAGAGAAGGTGATATCTGTTTGGTAGTGGTGCTGAGCTCTTTATTTTAGAGTCCTGTATCCATTTTGTCCTGTGTCTCTCAGGTTCCAAAAGAGAAAAGACTACTGTCTGTTGCAAAATTTCCAGAGGATGAAAAAAGGTTTGTTGTGCATTATTTTCTATCAAATGGACACATGCAAATGAAATGTGATAAAAGTAGGATTTATTTGACAAAGTTCTAATAATTCTTTGACTTATTAAAATCACGCTAACAGTGTACAGCAAAATGTATATACATTTCCTTTTTTTGCATGTATGTATATTTTTCATAGAATATGCCATGGTGGTGTGGAATCCATGAATGAGCGTGATCAGGGCACAAAATCTCCCCCAGTCAATCTTTCGGTCAACACAGACTCTCGTAGCACAGAGGTGAAGAGAGACTCGTATAGCACCTTACCAGCAGAGGGTGGAGTGGTGGCTACCATAAAGTCAGAGGTGTATTTGAACCAGCTGCAGGAAAGACATCCATACCATCACATTTCCTACCAGCCATCCACTCAGGAGGCACATAGCAGTTATGGCAAGGAAGAGCAGAGGAGCATGCCAGATAGCACCTTTGAAGACTCTTACAGTGGTGAGAATGTGGTAAGAGATTGTGTTCACACACCTGTACCTACCTAATGGGTAAAACATCCATTTGATAACTGTGCATTCCTACAGTTTATGTTTGCACTGGCTAATGTTTGCATCTGCTCATTCACAGCATTGCCTAAATGTGAATGAGCAGACTGATTAATTAAAATGATTTCTTTAATTAAA
>JAOTRN010000046.1:17584619-17609023 GCA_028566695.1 Bagroides melapterus | reverse complement strand
AATGTTGCACACATTTAGGTTTTATCATTATTAATTAATATCTAATGCTAATATCTGTCATTCTGTCTTTAACAGAAATTCAGAGTGCCCACCACTCTAGGTGCCCAAGACTCTCTCTTTGAGCAGCCTGTAATGTAAGTTTTGTCTCTAGTAGTAATGTCTAAAGTCTTTTTAAAATGTTGACAGTCATGGAAAAAGGAAATCGACATTTATACCTTCCCTGATAGGGGGCATAGCTACTAACACTATTCACCACCTATGTTTTAGAAATACGCTCCAGTATAGTATAGAAGCGAGCCGCTCAGTTCGTCAGAAGCCTGGCGAGGGTCCAATGATCTATCTGAATAGAGGTCAATTCTATGGCATCACACTGTGTGAGGCAGGCATCAACAAAGGTTTGCGCCATCCTATCAGCAAAGTGAGGGTGAGTACTTTTACCATTCACATGGTAAACTTCTGCATGAGTGAATCTAAACTGTAGGCTAGATACATGTTCTGTTGTGGAGTTTTCTGTACTTTATGGAGCCTTCATCTTGTCTTTGTGTTCTAGAGTGTGGTGATGGTGGTGTTTGGAGAGGACAAATGTCGTGATGAGCAGTTGAAACACTGGAACTACTGGCACACCCGTCAGCACACCGCCAAACAGAGAGTCCTGGACATTGGTGAGAATTTGTGCACACTCTTTTCTTACTGCTTGGGGAATGCACTTCAAACATCATCACTTTGTCTGTCTGTGAGTCTGTCTGTGGGTTACATTGAACTAAACCCCTTATTCACTAGTCGTCTGCATTTCCTTCATATTGTATCCTAGTAAATGGAACATTAGTAGAAGGCTTAAGGCAATGTAATTCACCACCTGTTCTCATAGAAGGAAAATGGGTAGACAATGGCTATATGTTCAGGCCAGGGACAGGGGTGTGGAGGGTTGACTCTTTAAGACCACTTTGGTGGTCTGATGAACAGCATGTGGACGAAGTCAGCTTGGTACCTGATATGCCATAATGAACGTTTTCAGTAACTTTATCCCAGTATTTTTCATAATGCCAAAGGCTACAAATCAAAATTTGAACATATAAGTTTATAGCCGTTAGAAGAAATGTACAAAAAATATACACAGACTTGAATATGATTGATGCTAGTTTATAATTCGGCTTGTAATCTAACACGCTTCTAACACTGTTTTACTTGCTTTTGTTGGCCTTTTGCTTTGCACTGCTTTGATCATATCATGTTCTTCTTAATGTTCATTATTTGTAGGTGATTCATTCCTCATCACTAAACCTATAATACTGTTTTGGTTTTGGGTGTAATATTCCAATTGGGTTTATTTATTTTATTGTTCTTATTGTTGTTGATCTCTCTGAACTATTTATCTCTGTAAAGCTGATTACAAAGAGAGCTTCAACACTATTGGGAACCTGGAGGAAATCGCCTATAATGCTGTCTCTTTCACCTGGGACATTAATGAGGAGGCTAAGGTGAGCAATGCAACACATTGAGAGCCCTTCTTGTTCAGTAGTGTTTTAGACTTTCTGGGAATGCTTTGAGAAAACTGATGAAGTTGGGACTTGTGTATATCTGTATATCAAGTGAGGTGACTGCTTCTTTAACTACATATCTGAGGTCCTTCAATCTTGGTTGCTTTAAGAGAGATCTATGATTTATGATTTCTATGTCAAGCATGACTTGATTTAGAATGAAGTTAAACGTAACTCAATATTTTCTTTCTTTTATTTAGCACTAATAGCTAGCTAATTTGAAAATGAAAAAAAAATTGTCATTTCAAAAATCACTGCACTAACACTAAAAACAAAAGTTTCAAATGATAATCTGATGTGCTGCAGAATAAGCACAACTTGTCTGTAGTAAATACAGTACTGTAAGTACTGGGCATCTTCTAAACCATCTAATCCATCACATTTTTTAAAGAAATGAAAACAGGTCTATATGAAGAATAAAAACAGGTCATTTACAGGCCATGAGCCTATTTAAAAAACATAATTTATTATTACGACTCTAGAATTGCAGCTCATTCTAGTGTAGACTTACAATAGAGGAAGTTTAATGTCGCAAGATACTTTTAATTGAACTAACTTTCAACACATACAGCATCTGGTTAACTACACAACAGAAGTCATTAAAAGATTATGGATGAAAATGTCTTATCATCCCCATCGCTACACTTTGTACAACGTTTAAGAACACTTTCATTTCAGGCTTTGTTTTGCTGTCAAACTGTCAACATTTCTTGCATATACTGCAATAACCTTGAAAGAAAAATACCGTTACTTGGTGTGAGTATGTTTGTAGTTTAGTAACCGTTGTCTGTTGCAAGTGGTCACATGACCATGAGAAAAGAAGTGGTTCTCACAACATTGCACTTCTTATTAAACAAAGGTTACAGGTACAGACATGAAGGCAAACTAGTCTATCAGTGGGAAAGTATTTTCACTCCAGGCAAAAACATTTCCCACATTTCATCTTTCAAAAGTAGTTTTTCCAGTGTATCTTGAAATATTGGCACATGATGTTTTTGCAGTGGAGCATTTCAGTCAAACGTCTTTCAGTTTATTTGAATAAATGAACTGCGGTAGAAGTGAAGCTCCTCCAACACGAGACATTTCATTTATGATTTAGTTTTTTAATTGAAAAAATTCATTTTAAAACGCTGGTGTTGATACAGACATTGGCTCTGAATTAGCTTTTTTGATGCGTTCACTGTGTGACTGGTTGTTCTCTTTAATGTCTGGTGTTTACTTACTGGACACCCTAAAATTTGTGTTTAGTTTATTGTCTGGCACTATGTAATGTGGTCTGGCACTTACTCTTCATTAGATCATGTGAACGTAATTGGGATGGAGGCATAAATTAATTAATTAATTAATAACTAGTCAGAAATTAGAGCTTACTGAGAAGCTCTGACAGCATAAAGTAACAAACAAAAAAATCACAGTAACACTGACAAAACAATGCTCAGACCAGTTCAGTAAGGTTTCAGCCACTACAGGAACTAAATTAGTCATATATACTGATGTCATTGTTCCTAATAAAACCTAATAAATAAGCTAATAAAAATAACAATGTAGTGTTTGTATATATATATTATATGATTTAAGTCAATATTGAACTCAATTCAGGGAATATTATACAATGCTCAGCTAATTAAATTTACCTGCAAAATGTTAAAAAATTCACGTCATATTTTCATATTTTCTGTAGGTGTTTATCACAGTGAACTGTTTGAGCACAGATTTCTCCTCTCAGAAAGGAGTGAAAGGACTTCCACTAATGATTCAGATTGATACATACAGCTACAACAACAGAAGCAACAAACCAATTCACAGAGCTTACTGCCAAATCAAGGTCTTCTGTGACAAGGTTAGCAAAAGTGCATGTGATGATACCAGCTTGCACTTTAACAAATAATATTTAATCTGCAGTTGATAAGAACAATATCTTATGTCATTCATGTGTCCAACTAATTATTGAAACAACTGCATTAAACATTGTCAATAATGACCTAAATATTTTGATTTAAGTAGTTTCTACTGCATGTCTCTGTTCTGTACAGGGAGCTGAGCGGAAGATTCGTGATGAGGAGAGAAAGCAGATGAGGAAAAAGACAAAGGGTCATGTGGCTGGAGGGCAAGGTCAAAATGGTGAGATAAAACGGACTGAATAATCTGAAGTACTCTAGATTACTGTAGGGGTGTAATGATACACTACGGTTACGAGTTGAGTCACGATACTAACTTCATGCAATTTTTTTTTTTTTTTTTTTACATTTCCATCTACATTGTCAGATTTTTGCATTACAATGAATCATGTCACAATCCAATTTTATTATATAAATGACAATATTGTAACATGAAACAGTAGGTTTTCCATATAAAATATCATTTATTTATTATTTACATTATTGTCCGTTTATGGTTGCCTATTATTTCTGACTGTTCATTTTCTTATAGATCTGCCAGGTAAAAGAGGAAGCCTTGGAGCATTAATCCAGAAGAGATCAGACATCACATTCTTCAAATCCATAACAGACCTGGATTCTCAGCCAGTGTTGTTCATCCCTGATGTTCATTTTAGTAACATGCAGAGAGCTGCGCAGGTAAGAGAGTTTATAATCTTTAAGCCATTATAATGTGTTAATGTATCAGAGTGAAAAAAGGGGAATGCAAAACTAAACAGAGAATTAAAACAGAACAGCCATGATATCAAGTTATTTAATTCTTTTCTAACATTCCTGCTGTTAATAATAATTCTATTCTTCTGACCTCTTTAGCTTTCTTATCCCTCCTTAACTTTAACCTTCCTATCTGTCTGTTTACAGATGTTTGGTTATAGTACTGAAGAAATGGAGAATGATTGGTAAGTGCAGTGCAGTTACACCCTGTTTAGTGAATAACGTATTACAAACACAGAGTTATGCATTGTTATTACACAAATAAGCTGAATATTTTTGTATCTGAATATACTGGTTTGTAGTGCTGCTTGGAATTTGTTGCACTATACATGATGGTTGAAGGTGTGCACAGTTGTGCTTTGCTACCCTGTGTTTTAAATTCTGCCTAATATTAAATAAACAAGTGGAATTCATTTATGAAAATGGATGAAATAACATTCAAGAAAAAACTCAAATATTTAGCAGCTTCATGGCAGTGTCAGGTTGCTAATGTCTCAGAGTTCGACTCATTTCTGCTTTACCCAGAAATTCTGTTTGTGTAATTTGCTGTAAGATCATTAACATTTTAATGATCATTTATTGTTAATAACTGTGCAGATTTTGAGTTCATTTTACTGTTATTACAGTGTGATGATGAAGAGGGTGTTTAGACATTCAGAAGATGATCCCTGCCTTCCACCTGCCAAACAGAGCAAAAATGATACACCAAGGAGAGGTGTGTATTGGGAAAGAAAGAGGGAAGCAAAGAGTGAACCGGATGTGGCTGATGATTAATGTATATTTTAATTGGTTCCTAACTTGATAATGAATAACTGAATATGCCTGAGAGTGAATGATTGTTGCTGTAATTACAGTTTCTTCTATGAAACGATTCACAACTTGTAATGACTTTCTTAACAGTTCTACTGTATGTAAGGAAGGAGTCTGATGAGGTTTTTGATGCATTAATGCTCAAGTCTCCAACAGTGAAGAGTTTGGTTGAGGCTGTAAGTACAATCTAGCATTTTACTTCATAAGTACATTCTCATTTAAAATGAAGCAGATCGAATTACAGGTTTATTCTTTTCTTCAGATTTCAGGCAAGTACTTGCTTCCTGTTGAGAAGATAACTAAAATCTTCAAGAAGAATAAGAAAGGGTGAGTTCAAGCTGAAAACGATAATTTCTCTTTGTGATAATCATTACTTGTTAATATACCTTGTTAATATATCAATTTAAAATTTGATTTTTTAGACAGCATTTTTGAGATGAATTTTATAGGGCTATGCTTACATCAAATACAAAAAGTCCATGCCCAGGCTGACATGATGTTTGGATCCCTGAACTTCATAAACAATCAACTTTGTATTTGTAGATGGTCAAGTGTTGATATTGTGGGTTTTTATTATATTTTTTGGGGGGAATTTTTATGTTGTGTCTTCTCTTGTGTGACTCAGGATTCTGGTCAACATGGATGACAACATCATTGAGCACTACTCCAACGAAGATGCATTTGTACTAAACATTGAGCCTCAAGCAGAATGCTTTCAGATCACACTCACAGAAATCTAATGGCTGCATTAGTAAAAGTTGTAGGTGGACTTCCAGGGTTTTTTTTCAGTAACCAGTTACAGAAAACCACAAAGATGGATAAAGCAGGATAAACAAGAGTACCTAACCAGAGAATAATGTAGATTGTCTACAAATGGGTGGCAGACTGTGATAAACACCTGTGTACTTTCTTCTCTTTTGCTCTGTTTAAGCTCACATAAAAGCATAGAATTATCCCTGTAGTTTATACGTAGTATTGTGTGTTCTGGAAATAACTAGCCTAACAGGTTCTTTTAAATAGCTTTCAGTATTCTGCTTTTTAATCCAGGCTCATGAAATGACCCAGATGGGGAAAACCTCACACATTTTTGCAGCCTGCTAGAAACTCTAGGAACTGATATTATACATTTTAACCTGGAATAAACTGTTCTATTCTCTTCTTTACTATATGTTAGGGTACGTCTGTAGCTTTAGCTCATGTCCTTGCAACATGTACATATTTATATTTTCAACTTGTGTGTATATTGCTTTAATTAATGTAATAAACAGTATCATTTTTTCTGCCTTGTTTAAGTGGAGAATTGATTTGAATTGTTTTATACAAAACTGAAAAAGCTCTTAAGAGAAATAAATACATCACAAACTGTTAGATAAGCACAAAGGTCTCAGGTGATTTAGGGACATGAAATAAAGAAAATCAATTTAAAATGAGCCACCACCTTCAACCATGATATACTGCGAAATAGGCATGAACGCTTGTTAGTTCTTAATGTTTCTAATCTTTTATTATTCTAATACAGTGGTGTTACCAATTGGCATTGCTCTACATAAGCATTGGGGAGGAGTTTTGGCCCAGACACAATATAAGTACGTTTTGAATATTTAAATAAAACCCCTTAATCAATAAGTGTAGTCACAATATTTTGAAGCAAATTATATTTCTGGAACTAAGGATTGCCTAAAACACAATTAAATAAACATAAGATTGAAAAACAAATAAGTAATAGCAAAGTAAGATGTTAGTCCAGAACAGCTTCAGTATGGATTGATTCTACAAGATTGTTTAGTCTTCAGAAGTTATTCCCTCAGTTTGTATTATGATGGTGGTGGAGACTGCTGTCTAACGCTGCAAAATCTCGCTCAGATGTTCAGGTGATTTGAGGTCTGGTGACTGTGAAGTCATTAGTCACATTCATTTTATACTCATTACACCTTTCTTTGAGCCCTTGTACCCTGCAGATGGGAAAATGTTTTGTCATTTCAGGCTGATCAATCCATGTGAAATGATTTCCATGGGCACTCTAAGAGAATGAGTGCCTTGACAACACAATAGAGCCACGAATTTTTGCTTTGTCACTCGTCTGTGTGAGTATTCTTTTACGCTGTGGTTGTTTATGTTACTGTCAAACAGCGACACTGTATGGTGTAAATGAGGAACAGACACAAGCTGCCCCTTCTAGACGTTTATATTCTAAATAAGGCTCTTTGTTTTTTGTTTTCTTAAAATAAAAAAAGTCAATTTTCCTTTTCTTAGAGAGTGAGAATGACTTTTTAAACAGTAAAATCATACTGATTACGTCATGTAAGTGCTAACAAAGTACTAACTCAGAAAATAGAGACTAGTTTCTGTTATCCAACTGGAGAGAACTGACCAATGAGCAACAATAATCATGTCATTGTCAATTTGTAGTTTTTATGCTTTTACAATAATACAACTATTTTTTAAGTTGTTTTTTGAATATGAGCTGCACAGCATCAAACATATGTTAATGCAGACCAACGCAGTTACTCAATTTAGTTTTTACGTAAGTCAGTTAAAAGCTTGGCTTGTATTTCCTCATTTGTATGTCGCTTTAAGTAAACGCATGTGCTAAATGAATAAATGTAATGTAAATGTTCTAATATTACCCTGCTTTTTACATTTACATTACATTTATTCATTTAGCACATGCGTTTACTTAAAGCGACATACAAATGAATAATATGATAATGAATAAATGTAATGTAAATGTAAAAAGAAGGGTAATATTAGAACATAAGTGTATACTGGTCCAAGCAGTGCATTGGTGTTTCACCTCAGGGAGAGCTATTTGAAGATAAATATCCATAAACCGATAGTGAGTGAAAGCACGAAACCTGCTGCTACTTTGGTGTATGGAGGATGTGGTAAAACTGAATGAAGTCTTATTGCTAAACAACCAATAAACCCTGCAACAGTGAATTTGCAATAAAAAGGAGAACACTTTTCTATCCGTATATGAAACTCACTAGGGATTGCGAGAGAAACCCCATCGACCATGATACTGAATGCTGCTGTGTCGGATGGCACGTGACTATGTGGTAACGGTCTCGCATGGAAGTATTCAGGTGTGTTATCACCTCCTCTTGTGGTGAGGAAACTGTTTGCATCGCAAATCTTACTCTGTGAATTTCACATAACAGCATGTCTTTCTAATAGGGAAAACAATTTAAAAGCGTGCACTAGGTGACCGGTATGTCATTACGTTCCCATTCCAAATCATTAGCCTTAACATGCTGTCGGACCCCTTAACTGTTATGTATCATCCACTCTTCTGGACACAGTGTTCCAGTTAATCCCAACGGTGTTCAGTGGGTTGAGTTCAGGGCTCTGGCCACGGAATCTACTTTTAGTTCTTCCGCTCCAACTTTGGAAAACAACACTTTTATGGACCTCACACTGTATACAGGAGCATTATCATAGTGGAAGGGGTTTGAGCCTCTTAGATCCATTTAAGATACAGATAGATTACTCTAATGAATGACCTGGTTAAAGATTCAGATCTAATTCAGAACTGTCCAGATAAGGAATGAATGCTAACCATCATCAAGTGGTGAGCCTAGCTGAAACACCCAATTTGCTGTGAGGTTTTATGTTTAATTCTTATTGTAATGGCTAAGTGAAAAGAAGAAAAAGAGAAGATGAAGTTCTGCTCCCCATATCTCATGATCAGGTTGTAGCCATCCCAGCTGTCTTTCCTTCCTCTCTCAGTTCTTCCTATACTTCTCCAATCAATGAACACTTTGCCACTACTCCATCCCTACTTCCCTGTCCTCTGTAACCTCTTCCACCACTTGTCCCCCGCCTTTAACACCTGCTCATCATCTTCCAGTTGCTAAAATGGGACACAGCTACATGACCAACTGTCAGCATCATTACTCTTTAGAAGCAAGTACATGTGCTTGCGGTTCTTAAATTTGCACAACAGCTCCCTTGCACCATCTAGTGGCCTAGAAAAGTTCCGTCTAACGCTTTCACACAGGTTGTTCTGCTAAAATGTGCTTTAATTTAATGTTTAAAATATAAAATTTGAGTCTACTAGCAAAACTTGTCTTTTATCATATGCTCGAAATAATGTTTTTCGAAATATTCTTTGAGGAAGATTACACCATTCTCTAATCAGTTATAAAAATCTGATTTATTAAATAAATAATTCATTAAATAATGACAGTGCATTGCTTAACCTGTCAAATCCAGTAAATTACAGTAATATTCTGATACAAAGTTCATGCTGGTCACATGTCTGCTGCTCAAAGTTCACTTGAAAAATCTGCAAGAATTGTGTGATGCAATCATATGAACATGGACCACAATGTCAAAGGAATGTTTCGCACATCTTGTGGAATCCATGTTACGAAGAACTGGGGCTAATTTGAGAGCATAGAAAGCCCTAAAGTGTATTAGTGTTAAAGTTCTCTGTGAGTGTACATACAAATTGGTTTACTGTTTCTCTTCTACAAGCTTTTCCAACACTGGTAATACTTTCCATATAAAGCCAGTGTCTGCTGAGCTCTCTTCTGGAACCTCATTTGGGCTGATTGCTCAATTACTTCATTATATCTTCTTTCTATGCAAATTGCAAGTCAGACAGTGCCTAACAAATACTGCTTTCTTCATGTTAATCTGTTTCTGTAGGTTTTAGATTAAGGCCCATTGAGAGAAAATTACTTCTGTTTATTCTGTTCAATCAACAACACTAACGGTTTTATCCAAGTGAAGGTCAGAGTGAAGCCTATATGGTCTGTCTGTCTGTCTCTCGCTCTCTCTCACTCATAAATTACTGTCCGAGAGCAGTGTAGCTCAGTGGTTCACTACTGGTCAAAAGGTTGTCAGTTTAAATCCCAGTACTACAAAGCTGCCACTGCTTCTGTTATGTCAAAAATTAGATGCAATATTAAATAAAACAAACAAATGCCATAAATGTAAACATAAGCTCAGAAATAAAAGCAGTGTTTGCCTTTGTGATAAAAAAGAATGATGATCAATAGAACATTGTGCAAATGAGATTTTTTTCCATGAATTATTGCTTTAATGGAAATGATGTGTTTGATACAAAGTACAATCAGTGAAGGTGCCGCTGACACTGATTATCATGGAAGGCTAAATTACACTAACCCAAATGAACATATTGCTTTATTCAGCAAACAGGGTCAATAGGCCAGATAGATGACAAGATTTAAAAATCAGTGAGAGCAAAGTAACATTCTTGGTCCTGCTTCATACAGCTTAAAATCACACAGAGGCATTCACACATACAGTATCAAACACAGTGAGGCTGCTGGCTCTGTGTAGCTTCACACAAACACAAAAGCAGTGTAGACAAACAAAATGTGCAGGTTTTTCAATCAAGTTTCAATCAAGCCAAATGTATTTATATTAATGTACATACTTACTAATTAATATGAAATGAACATTCCCAGTATGGGAAAATGCAAATTACACTAGCCATTCACTGAGTTTACAGCCATCGCTGTGAGGAGCTGTTCTCACACTGAAGGTGTACAGAAATGCATTTATGCATTACATTGCTGTATTACATAAATGGAATGTATTTACATCTGAATTTTGCATTTTATTTTATTCAGAACAAAGAAAAGGTTAGAAGGAATCTGAAATACGGTAACTGGGCAAAGTTTTAAAACCATATTTAAGACGTATGCTGGTGTACCTGAATCCACACTAAACAGTATAAATAAAAAAAAAATAGCAAACTTTCATTTCATCTTTCATCCATTAGACCTAAAATATGACAAAAAGTAAAAGAAAGACATGCAAGCTCAGTCCCAAGCAAAACATGTAATGGCATCAGAAGGTATTGAAAATAACCAAATAAAAATTCTTTAACATAAAAAGGCAACAAGAACAAGTGATTAAAACAAGTGAATGCAAACGATTATGACTGGCCTCATTTTGTAAGTACAGAAAAAAATAATAATCTGCACTGACTATTCACCATAAGGTAGAGCAAAGTTTCAAGTCATTTATTCAATAGAAAATAGAACATCTGTCAATTTAAAAGAGCAAATAATTCCTCTATATCACACATACCTACATAAATACTTTAAAATTTCATAATATAAAATAATGGGTGGCATCCAGTAATATTATCATTGTAGTTGATTTCTCAGTCAGATTCAAGACTGTGTGAATATTCTACACTAAAATTCCGTACAAAGTAACATGATGCATCTCAAGCTGAATTAAATATGTCTGTGTTGCCATTGTTATTCAGTATATATCTATTAAGATACATCACAAACACCTTTTCTCCATACATAATACAATTCCTTTTAAAAGAATAAATATACATGTACATGCTGATTCAGTTCTGGTTCAAATAAATAAATAAGGCATGATGCAGAAAAAATGTCTGTTAAACATCCTTTGCTTTAGTGAGCGTAGATAAGGAACATCAGCCACAGGGTCATGTCCATGACCAAAGCCTTTTACAAAATATTAAACTGTTTATATTCTATTGTCACTGTACATGAAACTAAAATGAGTACTTGTGCATGTCCATTAATATTCCTATCATCAATGATGCAAAAACATTCAGAGATCCACACTGCAGCATGCACTTACAGTATCCCCTGTACAAACCAAGCTGTGGTGTGGAGAATTTCAAGTGTGTGTGTGAGTGTGTGTGTGTGTGTGTGTGTCTCTGTGTGTAAACCATTTCCAAATTTTGTTTTAGAAAATCCAAACTCTTTTGCAATAATGGCAGAGCAGGATGAGAAACTATTCAATTATGTTCATTATCATCATCTCCAAAACAAATCTAGGTGAAGATGTTGAGTCCAGCCCGATGCTCAATTTCCATCAAGCAGAAGTATGCGTCCTCCATCACACAAAGAAAGTGCACTGCTTTTCTCCATCACAACAATATTGGTATAAAATCGTTATGTAAATGTAAAAAAGTCTGTGCACGTTCACAGTTAAACCTTTCCTTCATCCTTGGCGTAAAGATGTAGTCTTGTTCGGACGTGGTTTGTGATGGGTATCGAGTCCTGGCGTAATGTAGTGAAGGGGAGAGCGTGAGATCCTTCACAGTTAGTGTATGAAGTATAACTTCAGAGTAAACATGGTGGCTGTACGAGTTGATAGATGGCAGTGTCTTGGTGAGTAAATCAGAAGGATGTGGCACATGTCCTAGTAAGTGTAAAGTGTACAGTTTAAAATATAAGCCTCACTTTCACGCAATAAAAATGTAAACAGCTCAAACTAAATGAAAATAGAAAATTCCAGTGCCCTTTGCACTGAACATTTGTTTGTTGTATGTTGGGCTAAACCACTGTAGCAGGTGGAAAGAGGGACGTCAGCAGCCATCTTAATCCGACACAAGCTTGTAGCACAAGCATCAGTGAAAACATTGATCGTCTACTGTATTGCTCTGGGGTGGTTTCTCCACATGACCAGCTTCAAAAGCAAGTACCTCAGTCCAACTACACGGCTGCTGCTGGCTGACTCACAATCTGCCACTTCTAAAACAACAGAGTGCACTACGGGTCTTCCTTAAATGTCCCTATTGAGGAGATGGAACTTTCTTCATGCTTAGTTCATTTTTCCATTTTCTTGGGCCTGGGACTTCACATGCTGGCTGGAGCGCAGAACCTTATAGCAGCCGCAAGCGATCTTATGCATCCACATGACGTTCATGATGTCCAAACAGATGCTGGAAAAGATCCAAGCACAGCGGCCACCGAATGACACGCGATAGAAGCCCTCCATGCCACATACAGAGTACATACGGCTGTAGTAAACAGGCATGACCGCGATGCGCACCATGAAAAACACAGCCGCCATCAGCACACCGTTGGCAATGTTGAGTCTGGAGGATTTAGGGTAACCTAACACTTCAAAGAACCAGCTGAAAAACACAGGCAAGCACAGCCACATGACAAGAATTCTAATTAACTGGTCTTTTACTTATTGTATAATTTATATCCTTGCTTCACGTGCGTTATCTGTAGCTGATTTAATTCATAATGCAGTTGTAGCTCACAAGTTCCTCACAGAGGTAAGTGAACAGAAAGCAGTGAAGCACCTACCGCTGGTTCACACATGGAGTGGAAAACTCTGCAAGCAGACGGAAGTTAGCAAAATAAGGCAACATTCCTTGACCCTGGAACAACACATTGAAGAAGAAACAGACAATGACAGACAAAATAATAGAATAAACAGGCAACTCGATTGGCTCGATAACATAAGAAAGTATAAAAACTGGCACTAGTTTGGTGGAAAACCCTTGAGCGTAACCTTGGTTAGATGAGCAACCATAAACAAAACTTTTATATAACTTGTTAAGTAAAGCTATATGAATGTAATTAAGTAGAATGCTACTGGAACTGCTGGAAATCAAGCTTTCATTAATTACTAAAGAATGTGGTCATCTGTAGCAACAGAGTCAATATCATATTCACCAAACCATTTAAAAAAGTCCCTCTGATCAGGTTTGCAAATTGGTTTTAGGGAGAAATTCTTAGCTCAGATGGTATAATGCCACTTTGGAGAAGTCTTCTATGGGTACAGATGTGGAAAGTTCAAAAGTAAAGCAACACTTCACCTGAACAATGCAAAACTAGCTAATTAGGAACTTTTGTTCAGATCAAAATTAAAAATTCAAAGCTCGAGATGCTACCTTTTGTTGGCAGTTCCTTCTATTTTTAGCTTAGTCTTTTTTCCTGCCTTCATATGAAAAGAATTTTACATCCTGCTCACACAGTCAACAAGCTACTGCTTTGCAGGGATGTCTAGATTATAAAAGAAAAAGATCAATCAGTGATCTACGCTTAAAAAAGCTCAGCTAATATTCACCTACCTTTCAAGCTATGACAAATTACAGAATCATCAAATACATCAAATATGTATGAAGGCAGAAACAAAGCGGCAACCGATATTAAATATAAGCGCACGCTTAATCACTCTACCTCTGGTAAAGCTTCCTCAACGTTCTCATTAAAGATAAAGTACTTTCATTATGTAAGGTTTGTAAAGTCCTTCAGACCTGAAACCACAATGCTCAAACTATGGCATATTTCTTCATTAAAGGGTTTGAATGAACGTTGCATTTACAGCTACTCTTCTGTGTATTAGTCCAGTAAGTGGTGGCCGCCGGCGTAGCTGTATATGTGCACGTCCCCTCTTTTATTCCTAGTTCAATACTAGCAAATATAAATACACTTACCTTGGGGGATGACATGAATTTCAGTGTTTAGAATACTTACTCAACAGTGGACAAGGACCATTAAAGAAAAGGAAAAGAGAAAAACACCAGCATGTGCATGCTAGTACCCCTAGGCACTGGTAAGTCCATACTGTAACTGGGCTTCATAGCTGCGCAGTGTTCCACAACAGCACAACGGCAGACAAGACAGGAAGGAGTCTAGGTCTAGATCAGCCAAGCCCTGTCCCTTTATTTATACAAAGCACTAAGTTTGCTCTGGTATTTTTTGCATGTTTGGTGTTCAAGTAAAAGCGGGACTGTGTTATCCAAGACGTCATGTTAGGTGAAGACACAGACAGACAGGACAGGTTTTTTTGGGCAAAAAGGTGCAGTTTGAAAGCAAAAACAACATAAAAGCTGCAACACCAACAATAAAGATTTGTCAGACATGCACTACAAATTAAAAAAAAAAAACCTAACGCTAACTATTTTTGTACATCAGCCTTTTATAGACTATATGCACAGGTCCTGAAGTTTTAACTCTCAAGTGCTAATCAAAACAATCAAATGCATACTACATTGTCACAAAGTAAACTGACTATTGCAAATTGACTAAAGCAACTCTCTGCTGTCATCTGGAATTCTTAATATCCAGCAGACAATTTAGGAGAATTGGCAACAGTGTAAAGGAGCCAGCATAGTGACCGCTTGAAATGTACTTGTAAAACTGACAAACCATCAAATAACACAGGTAACAGCAACAAATAACGCTTATGACTTTTCAAACAACAACAAACAGGAATAAAACAATGCTGAGAGACTCCAAGCTTCACAATGAATCTATTCTAAGCTTATATACAGTTATATCATTTTCTAATATTACTGTTGGTTCTACTCGACTTATTTAGCAGTTATGAAAGTGTCCAGTAACAGTATGGCCCTACAACAACATTCCTTTAATGTTTCTGGTGGAGATTTGGATTTCGTTTGGAGATTGTTATGTTTTAAATCCTACTGTTTACACTTTACTATTTTACAGAAATTGGCCAAAGAAACAACTAATGAATAGCAAAATTTAGGCACTCTCAAAACCTAGTTTGGAGTCAGTTTAGCTAAATTAAGCACTTATCATTAATACCTATCATGCTGCACACTGTGGGCCAGAACAGAATTCAATAATTGCTCAATATTTTTGGTCGGGTGACCTGATAGTTCTGTAAGAACAAGTCAGCTCTCAGCCACATTCATATGGTTTTCTCTTGGATGTGAATTCTGTGGCAAAATGCAAAGAAAAATCAAGTGAATAAGCGGTGCATGTAGTACTTGATGGTCCATTCTCTCCAAAGCAGAACACGAAAGAACAAACAGATCTCTCTTTGAATCAGAGCCATTAAAAAAAAATAAAACAATGTCAGCTCATATTAGTTCTGCACCATTATAAGCCATAATTGGTATTTTGTGGCTGTTTTGTACACATGAGAAAAAGAGCGAGAAAAAGAGGGCCTGAGAAATACAGATTAAAGAGAAAGTTCTCTTGTATAAAGTCAAGAAGGTTGAGCATGCATTGTGCAGACCCTCCACCAGAGGCAGCAGCAGCAGCAGTGTGTGAGCTGTGAGCTGGTTACTGCATGCACCCAGCCAATGCAAGAGAAAAGCATGGTGGAGGGACAGCAAGGATACATGGGACAAATTCTGAGATTTACGTCACTGAGCATTCCATGCAAAAAGTACCATCATCATCATCATCATCATCATCATCATTATCAAAGCCATAGTCAACTAGAGAACCTGGCAACCTAGAGGGATACATATTAACAGAGCCAAAGGTGAACAGCAGTATCTGCCATTTTGTGTGGTTCACCTAACGTAAGCGAAAATAAAGAAAAACATCAGCTTTGTGCTCATATTAAGAGCCATTAAGAGCAGGTCTGTGAAGAGTCTGTGAAAATAGTTCATCTTCAAGCTGTGGGCTACTCTCAGAATCACACTGTTAATGTGACAGTTTACAGAAATTACTACAAATAGCCTAACGATACTTTTTCTAATCTGTTCATTGTAAAGAGCTGCACAACACTTTAGTCCTATTCCCGTTGACATGATGCTGTCATGGTGTCACCTCATCACTACAATCACTAAAAACTTACATGACTAATGAGTTATAAACAATGAAGAGGATCTGCATATCAGAAGACTTTATTTGAGCAGCTATATGCTCAGAATAAATAAATAATAATAAAAAAAAAACTATGTATTTCTCATCTTAGCATTATCATTGTGTTGTGATGATGGGAAAATGTGAAAGTGTCACACACTGCATCTGATCAAGCCTGGATGTGTTAGTAGAGAACAGTGAGGTTTTAGCTGCCGCTTCACACCCCTCAGGCGTCACAACTGTTCACCCTTGGCCATCTCTTTCCCATCTTGCCTGCACATTCTGCTCTTGGACAATAGGGAACTCACCAGTACAAAGTAGTAAGCATACAATGCAGCCAGGTGGTGAACTACAAAAAACTTGTCCCCTATAGCCCTCCAATAGTAAAATATGAGCAGCAGATCTGCAAAAGACACAGAAAAAAAGGAAACTATGTGAACTGCAAACAACTTGTCAGACTTCTTGGTCTAGACTCTTTTTTTTTTTACTTGAAATTTCACATGAAATCCATCTGAAAGCAGAGGCTCATTTACAGCTGGTATGAAAATAACAAACTACTTCAAAGTACTTCACATTCTTGCAGAAACAATTTGTGATTAGTTGGTGACTGACAACTTGATGACTTTATGGGAGCTGCTTTTAGCATTTCAGTCAAATCAGAGCACTCCACTTTACACTCCACTTCAAAAAATACTCAGCTGAACTCAAAATTATACTTAGCATGGGAATTGATTTGAAGGGGGGGGCACAGAAATCTACTAAAGGCCATAGATATATGATTTAAACATTTGGTGTGAAGAGGTCTTTAAATTTCAAGAATGTCAGAAGAAACATTCCCATCTAAAAGTATTGGAACACCAAGGCTCACTCTTACATTTACATTACTCTTTTGCTACACAATGAAGGCACTTGCATTTAAGATAATAATAATAATAATAATAATAATAATAATAATAATAATAATAATAATAATAATAAATAGATTAGATTAGATTCAACTTTACAAAGTACAAGGCAAACAATTGCAGTTTGTCATCTTGCCAGAAGTGCAAAAAGCAGCAAGTGCAAGATGTATAGTATTTACAGTATGGACAGGATCATATACAGATAAATAAATAAATAAATAATATAATCGAAATATCAGACAAATGACCATTACTTCAGCTTTCAATTTTCTATTAGTTATATCTAGATGTGTTAAAAAACTTGTATATTGAACATTTTGTTTGAGCCCATAAATTTTTTCCCCAACTAATCAAAAATATTGGAACATGATAGTGACAGATGTTTCTTGTTGCACAGGCATGCTCTGTAGACTGACTGTTTAAATGTTGAACGGATAAAACAAAATGAAGACCAGTGAGCTGTCTAAAATCATTCTGAAGCTAATGAAAAAGGGACAATCAAAGCCACTGCACAAGCACTGAGCATAGCCTATACAGAAATAGAATGTCCTGAAAAAGTAAGAGACTGTGGGTGTACTAACAACAACACATTGAGCAGGTCTGCCGAAGAAAACAACGGCAGTTGATAATCATTATTATGAGAGCTCTGAAGAAAAACCCAAATACGACAGTCTGCGACATCACCAACAACCTCCATAGTTCAGGGGTGAAGGTCTAACATTCCACTGCATGAAGAAGACTTCAAGCACAGAAATATAGAGGAAATACCACTAGATGCAATCTTCTTATCAGCAGGTAGAATCTGACTAGACTGCAATTCACAAAGAAATCTGGAAATGAGCCACAAAAGTTCTGAAAGCTTCACCTCTACAAAAGTGATGGAAAGAAATAAAGAAAGATGGAAATAAAGAAAGGATCTGATCATGATCCAAAACATGCACATTGGATATAGTGTCATGGCTTGGGCTTGCATGGTTGTTTTGGGAACTGGATCACTAATCTTTACTGATGATTGGCTCATGATGGTTGAAGAAGAATACATTTTGTAAGTCTACACAAACATTCTATTAGCCAGTGTACAAAGAAATGCATTTAATCTAATTGGGAGGAACTTCAACATGCAGCAGGACAAAACGTGGACGGCAATTAACAGAGGTTAACCCAACTAAGCAGCCTTTCAACCTCTGAAAAGGAGCCTGAAGAGAGAAACCTCCCAAAACAATTTGGTTTGTTTGTCAGTGTGTTGTCAGCATAATGCACTTATTACAACCTTGTATACACAACCAAATATAATTATTTAATTTAAGATTATTCGTTCCAATACTTTATACTATTTTTAACTCATGTAAATGTACACATCAACAACTTAAAGCTGAAATTCTCATCTTTTGGTCTGGAACCAAAATATCTTTAACATAAACTGATTGATCTGACTGTTCCGATACTTTTGGAGGGGCTGTGCGTTCACAAGCAGTGGGTTATTCCTTCATGAATATGCACAATTACCCAGAAGACTAATACATTTTAAAAGACAAATTGGGTAACTCTGACTTTACTTTCAAACTTTACTTTGAAGTAGTTATTTTGGGTGATAAATCCAAGCTAAAAAAAACGTTATTTAAAATAAATGTCACTGGAGTATTTATAGTTTATTAAGGCAAAAATACTGTATTGTGACATGTCTCACAGCAGTGTGTGGCAGTTTCACATGCTTTCAGACTTTATTTAATATCCCAGAAAGCCCTCTTCATGTAGTGTGACTGCAGGATTGAACTCTCACCAGATATGAGGTAGCCTGTTGTTATTCCCACGTTTATCTTCACCAATGTTGGATCTCCCCTATAGGGTTAAAGACAGAGTAAATAAGTCTCTGCTGTGCCCCTGTGTAGAACGACTGAGAGCCGGCTCCAGCAGTGTTCATTCCTACAGTGTAGCATTGCCACATAATTCTCTGCATGCAGTATGACACTTCTCTTACCACACAGGGTCCTGATTGGTGGCTTCATCGAAAAAAAGGATGTAGAGGCAAAAAAGCCCGACCACTATGGCATGGAATGTGGACACTGTCCTAGAAAACAAGGAGATGTACAGCATAGAAGCAAAAATGCATTTTTGGAGTCCTGATATTTTATAAAAAATATTTAGAAAACATTTCCTGATTATGTTTTTACATACATCTTCGCATTATATACTTCTGCACCTACAAATCGCATGATTAAGTAAAGGTATAAACAGGCATGGCTATTCATACATAATCCCTGTATGTGTCTGTAAGATCCTATGACGGAAGCATGTCCTCCCACTCCTCAAGGCTAACAAACCTATTTGCACACTACCACTGTTTATTGAACCACATCATATCACATTAAAACAGCCTCAAATCTCATATGTGAATCAATTCAAATTGATCATTAATCAGAATCTTACACACTAGTAGTTTCAACAGATACAAAAATGTAGTTCATTAAATCACAATTTACAGCAACTTATACACAAGGAACAAGAGCTAATTTGAGCTTGTAAAGAAAATTTTTTTAAAAATACATCAATACTTCTTAATCTTCATTACTTAATTACACTACTGTGTATGTGGCCACATCTGTTTGTCTTCTATTCATTCACATTTTTCCTGTCATGAGTTTCCCAGTAATTTCAGTAATTCTCCTGGTTAACCATTAGAAGGAATACAGAGCAGACAAGCAGCATTCCACTAGTATGTCCGCATCGTGGATACACTGGAAGGTGTGTTGTGTGTGTGTGTGTGTGTGTGTGTGGGTTACCTCGAGTTCCACTCAATTTGCTGCTTGTGGCTGAGTTTCAGGAAGCCTGGGCTGATCCTGCATGACAACCAGGGACTCAAGCTGTGGAAGAGCCACTGGAAGGTGCAAAAGCTGACTGTGGCAATGAGTAAGATCAGCTGGCTGAAGGCGTCCATGGCCACCTGAGAGATAAAGGAGTGCAGAGACAGACTGTTTAAAAATGTTAAACAAAATCAATGAACAATAGCACCTGTGGTTCAGTTCTGCCCACGGTGATTACTCTTTGTGCATACACCTGATGCAGAAGAAGAAAGCAAACAACCTTTGGATTGTACAACCTTTGTGCCACTGAGACTGAGGTTTCAGAGCAAAGAGATTTACATGCATACTGTACACATGGACACCAGTAGACTACAAACACTTTACTTAAAGCGCCATTCAAGATGCCTGCCAATGATTGATGTCAAGCATGTCATAGGATACACTGGGGAGCCCTGGGGCTGCTCAAACACTTGAACTCTGGGATCTATATGTAGTCCAGGGGCACAGCAAAACAAGTACTGACAAAATGTGGCTATGTCAGTTGAACGGATGCTTGTGCACTTTGTCAAGTAGTTTGTCCACACTGAAGCATAAATTGTAATCCTCACAAAAATCAGCCAACAATGAAACAATGAGACTGGGCAAACTTGACTCCTTTTCAGATGGATACGAATAAATAGTTTTTTTCTGAAACCACATCTTATTGACACATGCAGCCATTCATTTGACTGAAAATGCATATGCAACACAGTTATATTATATCCTTCAGGCTACTGAGAATCACCTTATACTTTTCATCACTCATCAGAAATCCTAATCTACAGCAATTTATATAGAGCTTTTATAGTATCAATAAAAAAAACATTCACATGCTAGTATTATTAGTCCACGGTCTATAAACAACATCAAGCTAAAATGTGAAAGAAATACATATGAATAATACTTAATCATCTTAATATTCAGATTAACAACTCCTCAGATTAACCCTAAAATAGAAAATGTTACTGACTACTATATTCCTGTATACTCATGACTGTAATAATTAGACTATAGGTTTATGCTGTATCAGACAGAGCAAGTGTTTTACAGGTGTTTGTACACATCTAATTCACAACAAAAACTAAATCAGTGTTTTGCTATGATATCAGTGATATCAGTAATCAATCTTTATTGAAAACCAGCAGTCTGAATTGAAGGAGAAGTCCACAGGCTGAACACATGAGGCAGTGGACCAAGATCCTTGTGTCTCCAACCTAGTTAGACATTAGAGGAAGTGATGCAGTTCTGTTATTCTCTATAAGGCTTTACTAAATGTTACTTGGTGCCAATAATTTTGAAACCACTACTATAAGAAAAAACATTTTTGTTAAATAACACTGTATAAATCAATACAGTGTCTTAATTTATTATATACATATATTATTTATTACATGTATTATTCTGTATAATTTTCTAAAATAAAGCTTTTCCAATCTTGTCCTCTAGTCCTCTGCTGGCAATAGTATGACTGCAGGGGGGGTAAGTACTCACAAGAAAGCAACGTTTAAACAAATTCTGTGGGAAGGAAAGTGACATGGGTGGAGCAACAAATGTGCTCAACTCTAAGAAATGACGTGTCTGACACAAACATGCCGTTCCTACCTCAGAGTTACAAAGCTCTTAACTTTTGATGCCACAATGCTATCAAATGGCTACCAAAATTTCCTGCTTACTAACTAGCCTACTAACAAAGTGGGTTGACTTAAGCCCACATGATACATACATAAAAACAGAGCAAGGACTCTCCTGCTTAGCATGGTTTCCAAACAAGAGATGCACATGACGTGTAGGAAAAGCAGCTGTAGGAAAAGCTATGCTAAGAATTTACACATTACAGACAGAAGAAGTAGAGAACAATTGGAATACTTCTTGCTTTAAAAAAAAAACCCTGTGGGCATGTTTCTGTCATTTAAATTGTCCAATTTAGCTAGCTTTTAGATAGCTTGTGTTTGAATTAATTTGTTCCCTCCAGGTAGTTCAATATTCCCCCACCTACAAAATGCATGCCTGCAGATTAACTGCTCATAGGTGTTCCTCTAATGGACCTTTGTCTTCCAATCTGCTTCAGAATAAACCAAAAATTCTGTTCAGGATAAAGCAAGGAATTAAAGTATTTTTTTCCCCCATTTCTTCAGTTGCTTTCATCCCTGCAGACTCCCAAAAACTTAATATGCTGGACTGAACCAAATAAAAAGTCCACTGTTCAATGAAACACAACTTGTTTGTTTTATGACTTGAGTTTACAATTTTATTTCTTTTTCCATCCAGCTAAAAAGATTTGCTGAACTGTATTTTTAACAATAAAAAATAATCAAAGATGTCAGGTGTTTGGAGTACTCAGTTTCTCTCATCCCAAACAGGCTCCTGATCCAGTGACAGACTCATTAATATACTGGTCTGATCTAGTACAGATGTCTGCCAGGATTCTACAGAAAAACAGACTGTTTGTACCTACATTATAAAAAGGTTATATAAAGTGTTATATTCTGCTGGTTGCAAAAAATTTAGACCTGTGTGTGTACAGCATGCATAAAATGTGTGTGTGTATGTATGTGGAGCAAGCTGAAGAGAGAATACTGTACTGAATCAATGCACCAATCACAAATTTCTATGAACATAAATTAATCTCTAAATATAAAAGTTCTGAAGTTACACAAGAGGACAAGAGCACTTTATAATGCTTCAGCCTGCCACCAATTTTATTCTGATCAAGTAACAGTGATGCTTTGATGGGGACATCATATATTTTATGATGACAGTTACAGAAATATACAGCTACAATATACAGTACCTCTGTACAATATACCGCTACAATGTCACAACGGCTTGAGATCACCTCTGCTGTTCCCAAAACTGTCAGGTGATGTTACCAATAAAGTAAATCACTATTCTAATAATAAAATTATCCTGAAAAAAGAAATAGCAAATATTCTCTGAGGTACTTTTCATCTCAGAGGATGGTTAGGTTGGGTAACAGCTAGGAACCAGGAATTAGGTTTAGCATGCCATAAATACACAATCAGTATTTTTGTGTCTGTCAAAATTCCATATCAGAAACTAACAAATCTCTGTTTCCTTTTACAAACACATCACGCAATTGCCACAGGGGTGATGTTTATGTCTTTCATTCATCTTCAACACCACTTTATCCTGATCAAGACTGGCATCTAGGCAGGAATACACTCTGGATGGAATTTCAATCCACTGCAGACACAATCGATGTACATAAGTGGGGAAACAAACATGGCACCAGTACGGAAGTGTGTCCGTTTGCTCTGTCAGAGTATATAAAGCTTAGAAAAAGGTACCTTATCCACTGAAATTTCTCTAGCTTAAAAAGAAGCCAAATGCTAATATTGGTTAAATTATCTTTTCAAACAATGATGAATACAGTAAACCAAGTACTGTGTCTATATAAATTGAGCTAAAGTCAATACTGCTATTAACAAGAACTGGTAGGTGGAGAGTTGTCACCAAGTCCCCAAGTTGACAAGATTTGCATTGACCAATAGTTATTTATTGACAGAAAGTGGTGATTCATTCATGGAGCTGCCATGTTTGACTGTGCAATTTAAACACATTTAATCGTTTTCGTTTAATGATCACCTTACAGCCATGTGAAAAGCTCCACATGTCAAAAACCTGACAGCATATTTTCAGAAATTCAGCATTACAACATTGAAGCCTCTGTATAAAATACTATCCGAGATCCATATTTATAATCTTTCAGTACTATGTTAAAATCATGTAAGGGATCTGCGAATCTTCCAGTCCACTATGGTAACAGCTGGAGTACCTCCTACTGTAAGCACAATAAAACTGTGAAGTCTACTTGCCAGTCTACTATGAGAATAGATAAGCAGCTTTCTGTGATGTCTTTATTGAAGTCAAAATTATGGGATTAAGCATAAAACACAATTAATAGCGGTATGAAGGAGGCATTTTCTCCATTAAAGATTCGTCTTCAGTACTTAAATACATGTTTATCTCGTACAGTTTACAAACCTGTTTATCAAGACAACTTTTGATTACTGAAAACCTCAAAAGGACTTCCAACCAGTACAAACACCTGCACTAAATATCAGGCAAGTAGCACCTTTAATTACAGTCGGTTACACTGTACAGTTACTGTATACCACAGCACATAAGAAGTCTAACAGTTATAGTAATAAAACTAAATAAAATAGCAAATAAAAAAACATGAAATAAAATGAAGGACAGAGAGAGAGAGAGAGAGAGAGAGAGAGAGAGTGTGTGTGTGTGTAAAAACTATAAATACAGAGCTTATACACAGGTGTTATTAATAAACAGAGAGTTGCATATCACA
>JAOTRN010000046.1:17526251-17540832 GCA_028566695.1 Bagroides melapterus | reverse complement strand
GTGTTCATACAGAAAACATTGCTCAAACATGAACCCAAGCAGAAAAATAGTATATAGAGATAGATAGATAGATAGATGGATGGATAGATATAGATGTATATTGAGCTATATAATAGTGTAGTATAGTTCAATCAGTAAACAAGGACGGGGAGATGTTACGGACACAATGTACACTATTTTCTAGGCAGGCTGTAAGGGAAAATGAGGTTGTGAACTGAACAACCCTTCACCCACATTTAACACATGGACATTATCTTCCAGTGAGTGTAGATCTGAGGCACAGGTTAAAGATAAAGTGTGCTACCCCTCCAGTGCAACCCACAGATGAAAAGAAAAAGCACACAAACATAAAAGTACATATCCAGAATGTTTTTAATGAAATTGAGCCAGTGAGTACACTGTAGTTCTATGGAGATTTTGAGGTTCTGGTTTACTTGATGTGTTTTTTTGTACAAAATCCAAGATTTTAGTCATAAACAACAGCTTGGACAAACATTAAATGCTTCTTGGAACAAAAAGGTGCATTTCGGTAACCGTTCCGGCAATTCCAGACAGTAAATAGTACAAGGCGTTCTGGCTTGCAAATCAGTAAATCAGTGCAATCTACCCTGTGATCACCTACCATCAAACATGCTCACAGGACAGGTCCATTAAACCATCTTACATGGGCCATGCAATAGACCCACAACATATCACTACATTAAGTACTAAGGCCACTTAGTAGACGGACATTTATAACAGTTATATTTTCCTGGTGTCAAAAAAGCCATATTAGTTTACTAGCATTCAAGAATCCTGATCAAACACCAAAGATCAATTCACTGGCATTGATTTCAGATAGAGAACCTTACAGGCTAATTCCTAGCACATGATTCAATCTAAAACATGATTTAGTTCACATATAAGATGTGAACACATTTCATTAGGATTAGCCCATTCACTATTCTCATTAGTGGCTGTCCAGTAAATCGGACCACACTTTAAATTACAAATTATACAATTATACAATCATGGAAGACAGACCTGTAGTGTCAAAAGAAAAAGAAATGTTACAAGTGATTAAAAACAAAATCCTAGATTCTGCTGCTGTATTACTAGCAACCCATCTGGAGCCGTGAGCGACCATCCATTCTTCTATGAGCCAAACTCCACTGTTTCTGCAGTGATGGGTTTGAACTCATAGTTCCCTCTTCCATCCATGTGGAGGTAGTACTGTAACAAACAGAAATAAACGTGTTAAAGTTTATGGGTTGAAAGTAATAGTGTCACTCATCTGTATAATTAAAACATGCTCAAAGACTGTACTTAAAGACTGTCCAATAGAATTGTTTAATTTGACTGTAGTCCTGGCATGTGGTTTTATAATGAGCTCAAAGTATTTACAAAGTCCTGAAAAAACAAAGAACCAAAACAAACAAACAAAAAACATTCCTTTGGTCTTGTACCATCGGACACGAGCAGTGAGATAAAGTAGAGAATGCTGAAGATGCAGATCTGCTTGTCAGTCTGAGAATAAAACATGCTGACTACTATATTTACACAAAATATTCAATTTCTAAGTTATTTATAATTATTGTAAAAGGTCTACAGTCACATACTGGGTTATTCTTAAGGCTTGGTGTGCAAAGTTGCAGATGTACGTATATTACTTTCATAGTACAATAACAATTCCTGTTACTAACAATGACGTATTAAAGGTCACTTACATATTCTCATTTAATATGTGATGTCTACTCTCATGTCTTTCACTGGTGAGTTTTAACTCAGAAATAAGCAGTAGTTGTTAGTACATTTTAGGATCTGTTTTAGTATCATTGTTTTTGTTTTCACTTTAGAACACATCATCATGACCACATTTTAGGAAGTGAGACTTGTGACAGACTTTCTTTTTTATAGTCTGCCCTCTAGTGGACAGGCTCACATGCATCTACTGACATCCCATAGAATGAACTCATGTTGCTAAAGTATAAAATAGGACTTAGAAAATCAAACTGGAACTTTTTAATACAGAAAACAGATTTACAGATAAGAAACTATTCAGGTGCTAACAGGAACACCTTCATCTCACCTCATGGTGTTTCCAGAGAGACTTTCTATGAGACACTGTGAACAGAGTGATGCCCACCTGTCAGGAAAACACAAAAGATGTCAGTGCCTCAGAAATGAAGTGTACAAGTGTACGAGGAAGAACAAAAGAATAAGGTGATGGGCCTTGTTACCTTTCTGCAGTGGCTATAGATGTAGTCCTCCACATCCACACTTACAGCACTGGTACATTCATCCAGAATGGCAAACTGAGGCTTGTGATAGAACAACCTAGCCATCTGTAGCAAACAAAGTTTTAGTGGCCTTGAATATAACACATCCATGTTAGGTCTGATAAAGCTGATATGCAAGGCAATGAGTTTATTATACTGGAATATTTTCTTACTCACCGCCATCCTCTGCTTCTCTCCGCCACTGAGAACATCCATCCAGTCCTGAACAGCATCCCAGGTGCCCTCCCTGTTGAGAATGTGCCCCAGCTGCACATTGTCCAGGTATTCTTTTAGCACCTATTGCACACAAAGATCATATTAGTGAGACAAAGCAATACAATATGTTGCTTAGAGATGACTATGTTCAAAGCAGCAATTTATCTTAATTCTTATAATGTTCTCTGAGACCTGATCTGAAATTCCCTTCTTCTTCTGTTCATCAAATGTGTCAGGATAGATCACTTGATCCCTCAGGGAACCAAGAGTCATATAAGGTCTCTAAAATAGGAAACCAATTATCAAAACAAAATTATTATTAAAGACATACAGTAGTGGTGCTGCTAGAAAATCTTTTTTGGGAATCTTACCTGAGGGACATAGAAGAGCTTCCCTCGCTCAGGTTTGGTCAGACTACCCCCAAACAGAGGCCAGAGCTGAAGCGACACAGACAGACAGACAGACAGATGAAAGAATATTTTATATATATATATATTTGTATGTGAGACTGCTCTAAGAATTAGTTCATTTTTATATTCAAGTTCATATGTTTAACATTCTAAATTTAAAGTAATTACTTCTCCAAGGACTCTGAAGAGTGAGCTCTTTCCACAGCCATTGGGCCCACAAACCAAAACGTTCGTGCCAGATCTCACCTGAAGACAGGCCAAAAATATAAAAAATATTCAAAATCAATTCAAATCTATGTTAACTGTACATACAAAGAAAGCAAAAAAAAAGTTCTTACAATTATTCCACAGAGAATTATTTGCACTGGCAATTTGTTGTAAGTGTAACATGAACTGTTATAGTAAACAACAATTTTTTATTTTTATAGAACGTATTCATCCATCAACTTTTTTTGGTAAACTCTGACACGAATTAAATGACTATGGCTTGAATGGTTTAACATTTACACAAAATATAAAACATTCTGTAAATACAAATAGTACCTCAAAACTGAGGTCCTTAATCAATAGATCTCCATTAGGTGTTGCTAAGGGTGTATGTTCAAACCTGGTGAAAAATAACAGGTAAAAGGTCTCTTATAAAATACATGTAAATCTATCTGAGAGTAATCTGACAAACTGGGTGAAAACTGTCTACAGAGAAAGGGTTAATAAGTACTTGATAACGTTGTCCATGAATATAATTCGTCCACTTCCAGGCACCAGGGTCAGTTTTTCTAAAGCATCTACTTCTGGAAATTAGACATTATATGAGAATAATATGACCAAATACGGTCTCATTATTTTGGCTTCAATACCGATTAGAGCTCACCTTTATCTGACTGAGACACCATGGTGCGTTCATACTTCCCCATGTTCAGCTCTTTCAAGACCTTCATCAGTTCTGTGATACGAGTGGTGAACCTGTCAGGGTGTAACATCATAGCAGAGTCAAAAAGATCAGTCCTTAATAACGGATATAATAAGAGACATAAAGGAGACAATATCCTGGCCACATTGAATGATCAGATTGTGTTAACGCTGCAATTTAGTCTACCTTGGATTTGTCCTGCAACCTTTAAAACACAAAACTGTGACAGTCCTGCACTAAAAAGATTCATGTCAAACGCCTGCAGATGGTCACTGACAAACCTATCAAAGACTGTCTTGTCTTTTGGTGCAATTTGAATAAAACACGTGAGTCTAAATTATAAGAAAGAAATAACGCTACCCTGCGAGTCTGGTCATTTCTCGGCCAGCAAGCACAATCCTTCCCAAAGCTTGTGACATGCGCAGCAGCATGCGGCCACTCTGGTAGTAATCCTACAAAACGAGGAAATATGGAGATAAACTTGTTAAATATTCACATTCAAAGAACTTTAAGGTTCAAATAATATCAATTCTGCACAGGAATAGTAAATTCTATTTATTTACATTTAATAATTAGGTTTTTAGGTTTTTATTAAATCTTTTAAATCTGTGTGAGCTGAGGAAGCTCACCTCTAGTAGTTCAGCATGTGTGCTGTGAAGGTGTCGGGGGTGTGCCAGGTTTAGAAATGGACGACTCACAACCAGATAGCCAACTACCGTGGCCAAGTCTGCACACAAGACAATCAGAGAGTAAACATTCACACTGTGCTTAGTGAGACTGATTGTATTAGTACAAGCGTCTGTTCAAAACCAGTTTTAACCTACATTTAGCGATGATGCTGTCTATCATGCCCATGGAGAAGCGGAAAAATATGAAATTGTGTAAGTGGTCAACCTGAGGGTAAAGGACATTACAACAAAATTACAATTCACTAAATCATTCCAACATTTGAAGACCTCAGTATATGTGATAATAAGATAAACGCTGTGGTACGTCTCACCAGTTTCTTGAAGGTAGAGTGAATTGTCTGTTTCTCTCTGAGATTTCCATTGTAAAATGCAATCTCCTCACTAATAAAGACCATTGTAAAGTAAAAATTAATTTAAAATACACTAATCTTGTGACAACAAAATGTAAAGTATAGGATTCTAACTGAAAGCTTGAACGTCACCTGTTGGTGATGAGGCGAGAATTGACGTATCTGTACTCGCCCTCGTATTTCTGCTCGATGACAGTCATCTTTCCGATGGGTCTCCTCAACCTTGTCAGGAACAGGCCTGAGATCAGCAGGTAGGCCATCATAGAAGCAGGGCCCTACCATCAGGGATGACATTACATGCAGTCACTACTAGACATGTGAGTCATGGTTTCCAGATGTGCTCATAAAGGAGATCAATTTTACCTGCGCTCCGATAGCAGTCGTCAGCTTAAAGATGTAGAGGCCAATGTCAAGAAGAGGCTAAAAGAGAAAACAAGGTTGGAGCCCTGTTCAGCTGACATAGTGGCACAGTAATATTACAACTACACAATTACAATTACTACAAGTCAGTGTCTAAAATGTTTTGTACTTTGCTGAGATTGGAGTACAGGTCAACCACACTGTTGCAGAACTTTTCCACATCCTGAGTCAGCAGCTGATCAGCATTGGCAATTCGGTTATCCAGGTTTCCCATCTTGTAGTAAGTGTATCCTCTGAAATTGTTATGAGAAAGAAAGCAGAAATATTAGAACCTGAGACAAATATGGCCTGGAAAGCATGACACTAGTGAACAAACATTCTGGCTCTTACTTCAGGTACTCTTCATATAGATGTTTAGTAAGTCTTTCACGGAAACAGAGCTTCAGTTCATTCAGTCCTAACTTCAGAAAGTTGTTCACCAGGGCGATCTACATGGCAGAAAGGCAACTGTTTGTGTCCACTACTCATTTTCATACAAATGCAATCATGATGGGTTTTTTAAGTTCTACACTGACATAGCTACATCACATTAGCATCAAGAGGATGGAAAAAGTACAGTTATCTGTTAGTGCACACTAGAAAGCTAAATATGCACAAACGCTGTAGATGTATTTTCTGGAGAAAAAAAAATTAACTGTTAAACAGAAGTTAACGCAAGTTACTATATTAATTTGCTCAGGTCTCCTCTGACTTTGTCTATGCTTTCAAAATTGAAAACTAAAATAATGACAAACAGCGCAATCTGAAATGCTGAGTTATCGTCAAGTTGCATATAAAGAAAATGTAAAAAGAGAGACTTACAACGGGCATGACCCTCATAAAGTTGAACAAATACTTCTTGAAATCTTTTGTAGACCGACCAATAATTGCACTGTAAACCACAACATGCACAAAAATAAGAAGAACATTTTTTAAAAAGAAAACATTCAAGGCTGTGCAAAGACTTCTTGTTTTGTGGGTGCAACAATGCCCAAAAAACATCAGAGGAGATCTGTATTTCAGTGTGAGGAACCAACTACCGTGCATATTAGTTGCCATTTTCGAGTAATAAGTAATAATAATGTTTAATTAACTGAAATCGGCCGTGTCATTTGTTAAGACAAAAAGCACAGTTTCACACGTTTATTAGTGAAACATTTTCACAACCAATCCACATGGTGAAACATTACCCCTGGTATGACGGTAATGTAGGAATAAAAGTGCTGTTTATACAGTGTCATATCTCTGCTAATGATACCACTGTGAAAAACATAAAAAAAAGTTTTATATATTTATATAAAATCAAAAATTGTTTAAATAATTACATTTGGTATCTAAACATTAAGATTAAGATTGTACTACTATTACTTTTCAGTACATTATTTCAACTGAGCATTAGGATACAACCTTTCAATCATCGTGCCATTTTGAATCATCCAGACATCGCAGTAGGTCCGAGCCACCAGCATCACTGCAATCATGACCAGGTACCAGGACTATGACAAACAAAATATGCCAGTTACAAACTACAGACACAATCTCTTTCATATACACTGTAGGGAATATTCTAAGCAAAATGTCAAATTTTGAAATCATGAAAGCAAAACAATATTGATCTATTTTTTCTGAGGACACGCAATTAGAAGAAAAAAACAATAGGCAGTAAAACTTAAATTGTGACATAATAATAATAATAATAATAATAATAATAATAATAAAATATTTGTGAGAATTATTATTAATATTAAAACACTAAATCATAGATTAGATGTGGGCATGAGAATAACACTTCTGTGCTGAAATCAAAATAACATCAATCCCAAAGCTGAGATGTAGATGTTCAAAAGTAGATGATATAAAAAGGAATACTTACTGGGGTCTGTGTGTTCAGCTTGAAGTTAATGTTTAACCTTATCAAACCATCACCAACTACCTTCATTATCCCTACACCTGCAGTGCATGTTAATTGTTAATGACAAACAAATCTATTCGATTCTTTTGAAGCCCTCACCTCTTTACTGAAGAGTCTCGGTACCATGATCCTGAGAATTCGCATGATTCGGCTAAAAAACAGCCTGTCCACAGCCGCCCGATCCTTTTTTGTATCTTTCTGATAATTTGAGGAGAAAACAAATAATGTAAGAAAAATAATAAGAGCAATAAAATTTAGTTGGCTGCAATTCCAGTTTTTTTTTTTTTTTTGGAATATCAGTGACAGAAAATTACCAAACCTGAATCTATACTTACGTGAACTCTTACGTGAACTCTATACTAAATGTGAACTTTAATAAACCATGAAATTTTTGGATGCTTAATAGAGGGTATACTAATGACAAATGTGGATCAAATGCTTATAAAAGACCAAAAACACACAGTGGACTTAATTATACAGGTTTGTGACTTACAGGTTAACAGTTATTTAACGATGACTTACTTCATTGTTCAGAAGCTGTTCTGATGAACCCTTTTTGCTGTTTCGGAATTAAAAAAAATGGAAAAAGGTTATACAACTAACAAATTCTCTTTTGACAGAATAACATGATGCATATAATTGTCTGGCAAGAAAAACGTGTTTGTAAGCGTAAGAGCTCTAAAATAAGGTTTTTCTCTCAGTGTGCAACATTCCTGGCCGCAGGGTAAAAAGTCCATGAGCCATTGCTACTGTTCGACTCTGAGAATAAATAAATAAATAAATAAGAACATCTCCGATGTCACCCTACAGATACACAGTGTCCTAAAGGAAATTAAATTTTAAGTAGTCACGGATGATTTGTACTAATGTGTTCATTCATTGCCAGTGACCACACTAGAGGTTGACCGTTAGCATTTTGACAGCTTTTCTATTGCAGGTCAAGTGTCACAAAGCTAAGCTATATCGACTCACTAGCGGTGAAAGCGCCCTGTGAGTGGCGTAATGCATATTGATAAAGCTGAACTAACGTGTAACGTACCTGTTTAGTTTGGAGGACCGTCGTCTCTGCTTAAGTAGATACAGGACAAGCAAGATACCGCCAGCTATCGAAGAATTCTTTGCTGTCAAGTACTTACTAACGACCGCCATGTTCCTGCTGCGGCGAGACGGCTGGCAAAATCAGCAGGTGCATGCCGGGAAACTAACATAAGAGCCTCGCGTTCGCCCTCTAGCGGCGCGCGCAGATTTCACAGTTCCCTGCCATGTGGAATAAAGAGGAAAGGACATGAGTCTCCTCAGTTAGATACATCCGAGAGTCCTTTGGATAAAAATGAACTTGATTTAATTGAACTGGAATTTAATTAAATTGTGAAAAACATTTAGAGTTATAGATACAGCATAGTAATTGTGATACATACTACTACAACTCCTTTTAATAATACTAATACTACTAATAATAATAATAACAATCTTGTCAATAATAACAATACAAATGTCACGTTAGCGATTCACTTTTTTTATTTGATTCTGTGCTTTGGTGAGCTCTCGCACACCACTGTGCGCCGCTGTATGTCTCCACCGGACATAGTTTCCGCTAATGAATCCGGAAGTGACGCACGTCGCCGCTAGGTTTGCTGCGCAGTGTTCGGTAGCAATCGTCAGAGCACAAGACAACATCAGGTGCTGATAAAAAAAAATAGCGCGACTTCTTTCATATATATTGCAGGGAGAAGTTACGGTCGACACGAAGACACAATCAGTCGTAAGTAACCTTCAATGATGTTCTGTGACTTAGCACGGACACTTGATGCAGGGGCCTGTTGCGGGGATTTGTGTGAGCGGGAGATGGATGCGGTGTAGATGTGAGTGGGAGAAACTGGTGGCACAATCATGGGATGCGGGAGGATGAAGCAGCGCAATGCCATGCCATCCGCGGCCTACGCTGCTACTGCGTCCTATCGCTAGCATGCCATGTTTTATTCCAGATAGAGTGGGTTTAGCGGCAACACTCACTGCTGCAGTTATGACCTGCTAATGAAAAGCAGTTCCGTCTTGTTCTCAGTATGTGTTAAATACTAAGTACAGTCGATACTTGTGGCTTTCTTCAGTGTAGGAAGAGACGGCTAGCCAGCTAATCAAAACGGGTATGATATGCGCGGGTTTTTTCCTAATAAAGCGTTAAAGAGACTGCCGATAAGACTGTCACTGTGAATAAAACACCCCTGAACAGCAGAGTTGTCTATTTTTTCTACTAAGGACGTTTCAGAAATGACAACACTGATGAAGTGTGTTAGCTAAGCATTAGTTCCTGTAGTACTGTAGATCAGCATCAAGTACACTGGATTTCAACTAAGATAGAAGAAAGTCCCCTTGCTTCGTTTTCTTTTCTTTTCTTTTTTCTTATTTTTTTTTTTAACAGTCTTTATAACCATACTTATTAGATTTACTAATAGAATAGTATCACGTTAATTTATCTGAAAATATTTGTGAAGAGTAAATTGCAGTTTTTTTTGTCAAGTTTAGTGAAATTTCATTTGCTTATTTCGAGTAGTATCCTAGAATGGAGAAAAGGAGCAGAAATAATTATTTGTGTTTGTAGACTTTAATTTGTAGATTTGTAGTTTCAATGACAGCAGCTTATTACAGGCATTCATGGAAGTGAATGTCCCCAAAATAAACACCAAATTACTGTTTAAGAACACACTTGAGCTGAAACCCAGTGAGAGAGAATTTATGGAGTCAAAAAAGTCATTTTTATTAAGCTCTAGCTTGCCACCTGTCATATAGTACCCAATTGCATATGTTGTATGGCAAGATCAAGGATGAAAACAATTTAAAAATAATATATACTAATAGAGTAACGTTGCAGTGACTGATTCTAGTTCTGCATTTCATATCTAATCTGTTTGGTTATTACACAATACCTTGTAATTGTTTTCAGTAGAGCCAAACGATCAACACCATGAACCCTGTCTATAGCCCTGCACCAACAGGGGTTCCTTATGCCAACCCTAAAGGAATAGGATATCCAGGTAATCACTGAAGAGATTTCACTATTTGTCTTTGCTTGTACACTAAATGATTTGTAAAATTAGCATGCATGAACATTGCACATTTAGGATATATTACCACTTCTTCTTGCATTTGTAGCTGGATTTCCAGTTGGCTATGCAGCAGCAGCCCCTGCCTACTCTCCCAGTGTGTACTCTGGAGCAAACCCAGCGTTTCCTACAGGTAAGGGAAACTCATACCTCATAGTACATACATTTTTGTATCCTTGTAAGAAGGAGCCTTATGTGGAGGACATACTGTCTAGGACAGCTATAGGGAGAAAATCAATCAGCACCCTTCCATAATTGTCTGTTTACAGTGCACCAGTTATTTCAGTAAAGAGACATTCTTACAAATACAAACATCTTGGTCTATTAATGATGGTTGCTTAGCAGTTGATTATATTTTTACTTGCTGCACAAGTGTTTGTCAGTTTTGAGGTTTCTGAAAAGAACACCTTTATTTGCTTCAGATGCAGACACCAGTGCCACTAATTCTGCATCACTGCATTTCTCTTCTACTCTTTACTTATTTGTTTCTGTGGATCTTGGATAACTAACCTGCTGAATGCACATCATTTATCCTCTTAGTGTTGCAACATCTGTATAAGTGAAATTAGGGTTGTATATTCTGCATGGACTAGTAGGCAGGAGCATTTGTCTTTATAGCTGAAGCTGATTCAGTTCCATGTAAAGCTCCTCTTGCTTTGTCATACAGCAGTGTCCCAAATCAGATATTAGTGACTTTTGTATGCATATAATGTATGTACTCATAATGATATATAGGGGAATGTAACTACGAATGAGTCATAAAATGACCACTTCACTTCATTTTTTTTTTTGTGTGGCCTTCAGTGAATTCTTCTTCAGGAAATTCTTACCACCTTCTAGGTTATGCCCAAGGGACACCATTCAAAATGTCCTGCTCGCCAACAACAGGTGCTGTACCCCCATATTCCTCTTCCCCTAACCCATACCCTGCTGCTGTGTACCCCATGAGGAGTTCTTATCCTCAGCAGAATCCCTATGCTCAGGTGAGAGGCTTCAAAAAAAAAAAAATGCACATATTATTCTTTGATGAATGTATGTGGATGTAGATTTTCTTTTTAAAAATAAATACAAAAAAAATGTAATATCCACAGCAGCAAGGCACTTACTATACACAGCCCCTATATGCTGCACCGCCTCATGTCATTCATCACACTACAGTGGTTCAGCCCAACGGTATGCCGGCAGCTATATATGCTCCTCCCATCCCTCCTCCACGTCCTAACGGAGTCGCCATGGGAATGGTAGCAGGCACTACTATGGCAATGTCAGCAGGTAAGTGATTGTTTATAAAAAACATTATTGTTTTGCTGAAACATTGTTCTGCTGTTCTTGAATAAACAAAGACTAAGTGAATAGAATTTGACCAATGAAAAAAAAGTTTAAAACGCATCAGGATAAACTACAGCCAAAGTTAAAGTACTTGGTTAAAATACTTGACTTTATCTGCTTTACTGTTTCAGACACTGGTGTTTATATGTAATTCTCAAGCATTAATGCTAGTTCAATTTACTTACCATAATTTATTGATTGCATATAATTGTGTTTCTATTCTGAATCCACTCTGTGTAGTCCATTCAATATTACAAAGTCTAAATTTTGTATTTCACAGCATTTTTTTTGTTTGGTTTTTTTTTTGTTTGGTTTTCTCTTTCCACACAGGCTGCTGCACGTGAGTGCACTGCCATGTTGTGTATAACGTGTCTTTTTCTTCACAGGGACTTTATTAACAACTCACTCCCCAACTCCTGTAGCTCCCCACCCTGTCACAGTGCCCACATATCGACCCCCTGGCACACCCACCTACAGCTATGTGCCCCCTCAGTGGTGAACAGATAGCACTGTGAGTACAAACCTACATCGCAGCTCCTCTGTTATAGATATGTATGTAGAATATGAAACATTTTTTCCTCTAACAGTTCCTGTGTCCTCCACAGGTTAGAAGATGATAGATATGCATTTGCACAGTCCAGTATTTTACAGCTACAGTTGGGGCTGATGCCACATGTGTTCCCAGCCAGTCGTTCTTCCTTCTAAGCATAATGTGAATCTGAACCCCCGTTGGACGAAGAAAGAAAATTTTGGAGCGGGAATGAGAACCTTTCCGTTTCCAATCACATTTGTTAGCATTACTCATGTTCTCTGGCATATCTCACATCAGAAGACTAGTTCTTCATGCAGACTTGTGTTTTGTGGACTGTCTTGCAGTTTTTATAGCATTTAACTCTTGAAGTGGTTAAAAAAAGAGAAGGGTAATGGAATTAGTTTGTATTTGGAATCCATATTGAAGTGAGTGCATGTACGTATTAAAAATAATAATAATAATAATAATAATAATGCTAGCTGAATCTACCTGCCATGATTGATGCAAAACCATCTAAGGGTTATAAAAAGCAACATCCAAAGGGTTAGGGTCAATGCAGCAACTTCACATCTCTAATGCAGTGTCTTTATTGTTATTACATAGAAAATATAAATTATGTTTTCCATTTTTTAAAAGAAAGAAACAGTGTTGTAAAATTCTTACATTGCTTCGTTTTTAACATGGGTTTTAATTTTTGTAAGTGTAACTGAGATGTCCGTATTTGGTTAACACACTTTGCTCTTATGCCACTTTGTATGTGAATGTTGGGTTGGGTATTTTCTAACAAAAAAAAAAAAAAAAAAAAAAAAAGTTTCTTTTATTTGTGCCTCAAACAGAGATTTCTATTTCTGTTATGATGGTTTATCATTCCTCATGCTCCTGCTACCGAAATTTATTGCACATCTTTGCCTGTGTGGAAACAGATAGGTTGGCCGAGTTGCCAAACATACCGGTGTATTGGTGCTGAAAGCATGCCTTCTTATTTCTGTGCTTTTAGAGTTTGTATTTGCTAAGGATTTGACAGGAAGAGTGGTAAAAGAAGCATTGCTTGTCTAACACATTTTTATTTGGTCAATTTATAACCCAGGCATATTTGTTAACACTACTGAGGACACAGTAAGTTATTGGAGTCATTTGGTTAAGAAACCCCAGAACACTTACATTGCTTGTTACCTCAAGGTTGCACCATTACTGACTGAATTTCACTGTCTTTTTACTTCTTCATATTGCCCATGTCGCCTTGGTTAAAGAATGTTTTGTAATGTTTGTGTTTTTGTTTTGTACTTTCAAGAAAGACCAAAAATAAATACAATAATGAACATTGTCTTTAGTCTTGAGTGCTAACACTTAAAAAGACAGCAGGCTGAAAGAAAATACACCAGAACCTCAGCAGCAGGAACACAAAGCATGTTGGCTGATGTCATATGTACTAGCATAGCATTGCTAACCCACTGTTGTCAGTATTATATTCTCGTTTTCAGCATAACCCCTGAGCAAATGGAGCACCTACATTATATAGGAAGCAGACCTGGATGAATGTCAATCAGCAGTAGTTTGTGATGTGATAAAATCTTGAAAAAAATAACCAGGCACAAACTAATGCAAACTGTCCACAGCATAATAATGTTGCCATAAAATATCTGACATTTCCAGTGGAAAATGCATTTTATCTTTAGATATCTTTATTATCTAACCCTAACCCTTCATCTCCTAAATCAACATTTTACAGTCTGTCAGCAGTATATCCCTGAAATCAGATTTCACCTGGCTTTCAAAAAGAAAGTAAAAAAATAAAAAAAGTACACAATGCTAATTGTTTAATCCTGTTTTGAACGTGGGTTTAGTGCTGTAACTTTGCAATACAGGCTATTTGACAAATATAAATAACACTGCACAATGTGTTATGCTAGCTCTACATATAAGCATTTGTAACCATAAAATATTCCCTGAACAAGTCATTAAATGTTCCTTCTGTGGCTAGTGAAGACATCATGTAGCTCTTAGAAATTAATTGGAACTTTAAAGGAAGGGTTTTTTTTTTAAATAATTTATTAGTTTTCAGTGACCACTTTATTCTGATTAAGGTTGATGTAGATCTAGGGCCTACCAATGGACTGGGGCATACAAACAGTGTTTCTTTGACATTGAGGGCCTCTGGAGACTGTCGAAATTCCTGGGAGATCAGCAGTTTTTGAAATACTCAGACCAGACCATCTAGCACCAACTACCATGCCATCGGTAAAGATTACATTTCCCTATTTTGATGTTTGATGTGAACATTAACAGATGCTATTGACCTGCATTATTTTATTCTTTTGAGCTGCTGCTACATAATGACTGAATAACTGCATGAACTTACAGTTCCTTAGTGAGTGTATGTATTTATGAATGAATTTAAATATACAGTGGCAAGAAAAAGTATGTGAACCTTTTGGAATTTCATGGTTTTCTGAATAAATTTGTCATAAAATTTTA
>JAOTRN010000046.1:17503481-17521977 GCA_028566695.1 Bagroides melapterus | reverse complement strand
ACACACACACACACACACACACACACACACAAAAGCAGCCTGTCAGTTATTGAAGAAAATGGAAAGTGTGACTGAGACTGCGTATGCTTAGAACAAAGATTCCTTCTGTTAAATAAATGTCTACTAAAAATCAATCAAACCTCAAACACCACATCAGTAATTTAAAGAATTACAATTTTAAACAACAACCCTTTTTAAACATATTATTAATGTCATATTATTTGGAATATTTGCTGTACAAATTCTGTATATGAGATATTGCTATAGAAACAATAACATTTGAAGAGTGCATTAATATTAATGTTTAAGACGCCTGTTATACAAAAACATATTTTGGACAGAATGTCCCATAAACCAACACCGAATTATTGAAATACTACTTAAAAAGAAAAAAGTGATCTCATTTGATGTTAATGTGTATTTGATATTATCTAGTTTGAGTGAAGAGTTAAATACAAGCCCAAACTCCTCTTAGGAAAGTGGTCTACTATGTGGGCATCTTTGCAAAATCCTTATGTTATCCAGATTTAAAGACATTTCATATACATGACATTGTTTATTAACTGATAAATGTTTGCTTTGGATTATTAGTCCCCTGCTTTGTTTATTTTGTTGTCGTTCCTGCTCAAACATAGCTGATCAAACTAATCACATAATTAACATGGCCTTCTTGAATGGATGTGGTAAAACAGAATAAAAGTGCAGGACCATGGCTGGGAATCACTGCTGCAAATTATATATAGGTTATATTTTCTGGTATAAATTCATCTGAAAATCATATGAACAAAGACTGGAAAGTTTCTTAACTGCACTTTTGTTTGTTTGTTTATGGGTTACTCTAGCTGCTACAGGAGACGTATCAACATATCAGATCTGTGCTCCCACCACCAGCCTGTCACAGGGTGTAGTGATGGCGAGTTCTCCAAGCCCTCTGCACAGCTCTCACCAACTTACTGAAGAGGCCTCACGGAAGAGGGAGCTCCGCCTGATGAAAAACAGGTAACACACTAATTCCATCCTATAGTACACTACACACACTAAGTTTTTTTTATTTGTGTTTTAATATTAAATGGCACCTCGAGGAACAAACTCTTTGATACCAATTTGTCCTTGACCTTTTTAGCATATAACCTCTCTCCCCAACCCATTCTATTCATGATGTTTCCATTTTCATCAGCTCAGCTGCTTTATGCTATTTTCACACATTTTCATACAGAGAACCTTAATCAGTGGGTGGTTCAAATAGCATGGCAAATCAGTTTTCTTGATGCTGAAATGAAACATTCTGGAGAGAAAGTGTTTGTGTATAAAATTCACTAGTTTATTTACCATTGGTAAATACACTGTTGAAATACAGTGATGATCGGTAGTCACTTCAACAAGTGGCTCCGTATTTGCATAAAATTAAACAAACCTTGACTTTGTCATGTTGCTGGACAAGCCCACATCTATTAGTTTAGGTCACTGGAAGTTGCCAGGTCTGATTGAAAATGAATGTTCTTCATTCACTTTGCTGCCACAACTCCCTGCATATGTGAACGTTGCTATAGTTCAACATATGCATTCTACATATGATCTTTTCCTTCTTTGACTATAGCCTGTGTTCATTTATCTTAGTTTTCTTTGCTTCACTAGTAAGGTATAGGCTGGTTATTTTCTCCTTTCCATTAAAAAGAAAAAAATGAATTCCTAATGTGTTAACAGGGTCAGTTTATTTTATGTACTGTGGCATCAGTCAAATAGAGATGATTTTCTTTAGAATGTTACATCAAAACAAGGAAAAAGTGTGTCCTATAAACTATGGAGATGTGTTTGGTGTTTTTAGACCACTTTAATTTGTTTAGTTTTCCAAACAGCCAAACATATGGTAGCTGGGCATGTATATAATCTTGAAGTGATATATCAAGAACTAATGTTCATCTAACATCTAACATCAGAATGGGGGGGAAAACATGATCTCCGGGACTTGCCCACTGAATGGTTTTTGGTGTCAGAAGGGCCGATTTGTAAGAAGATAAGGTCCAGATTGCATAGAACTGACAAGAAGGCGATGGTAACTCTGTTTTTACAGCCATGAGCAGAGAGCATGTCAGAATGTAGTATAACATGCTGAACGTTGAGGCAAATGTTCCATTCATGATAGCCAAGAACAGAAATCTGAGATTTAAATGGGCACAGATTCAATAAAACCAGAACAGTTGACTGGAAAACTGGAAAATCTTCACCGGCCCTCAAACCAGCCACAGTCAAATTCAGTGAGATCACATATTATGATGTTTGATGTGAACATTAACAGCAGGGCTTGACCTGTATTTGCATGCTGCCACATCATTGGCTGTTCCTGTTATAGTGGCCAGAGAATGTACTCCACTGTTTAGTCCTTAAAACCTGAAGGGGGCGCATTGGTAGGTTTGGGGGAAATTTGCCCCAAAGAATACTCATATGCAGTAAGGAAATGATTTGACATGTAACTTGCTGTTCGTTTTTCTCATTTAAGTAGTAGATTTCTAGTGTGCTCTTTATTTTTTTATTAGTTTTAATAAATATAAAAAAAAAAATGTGTAAAACTGCCTGTGGTGCCTAGAAATCGCTTTATAAGTGCTTAGAAAGGGTAAAATGTGATTTTCAAACAGTACGCTCTAGAAGTCAGAACATGCATATATTTAACATATACATAACATTATATTTTGATAAAATATAGTATGTTAGAATAATAAGTTATAGATCACAAAACTATGCATCAGTTGGTTCTGATTGCAGGACATTCATTAATTCATTCATTTAGTCATTCAGTCATTCAGATTATTTTTCTTACTAACCTTTTTCTTGCATTTGCATGTGGAGCACTGACTGAACTGCTGAAAAGTTTTTTTTTTTTTATTTAATTCTTTTTGCGCTGAGTAGAGTGGCGCTTGAAGTCTAGATGGATATAATCATGTTCATTGTAGGCTCTTTGTTATCGCTTCCAGGGAAGCTGCCCGAGAATGCCGCCGGAAGAAGAAAGAGTATGTCAAATGTCTGGAGAACCGTGTTGCCGTGCTTGAAAATCAAAACAAGACACTCATTGAAGAACTCAAGGCATTAAAAGACTTGTACTGTCGCAAAGCTGAATAAGCAAAAATGATTTGAGGTCACACATTAACGATTGTGCTCTTTACGGATTACTGAATGCACCTAAGCAAAAGCACTTTTCACTCTGTTTAGTCACTGCTCACAAAAGCAGAAAACAGGCCACAGATGCATTGTTTATGTAGTTTTATATCTTGATGACTGTGAAGATTGTATGTGTGTCATGTGATTGTCTAACAGAGCTGATTTGCTGCACTGAACCAGTGAATGTGGTATTTTGCCGTTGTCACTTGTGCTTTTTCAGGCAGACAGCTAAAGAGTGTCGCAGTAGAAAAAGAGAGTATGTAAACTGCCTAGAGGCCCGTGCCTACAAGCTGGAGCTGGAGAACAAGAAGCTCATGGAAGAGATAATGTATCTGAAGGGAATCTTAGAACAGAAGTCAAGTTAGGTCAATTACTGCCTCATTGCTTTGCCTCTGCTTTTCCTTTTATTCACTTGTTCTGAATGTTTATCTTCTCTTTCAGTTCGTTTTTATAGCTATCTTTGGGACAAAAGAAGTATACCAGCACAAAACACCACACTCTCCTGTGTTTTTATAAAGAAAATTGTTTTCTATTGTTTTATCGATGTTTCAATTAGAAATGCTTACAATATCTAAGGATAGACTATATATTAATTAAGCTGTTGTATGTGTTTATATGATTATATCTACCTTATATATAAATGTATTTAAATTGAACATTAACATTGAACTAAATATTGAATTCATTTTGGATCTATGTAGTGAATTTTATTCCTGAATAAATATATTTTTGACACTTAATTCTTCATACTCTCCATATTTTTCACGTTGTAACATTGCATTGTATGTGTGTGAGTGAGTCTTTTTTGTTAGTTTGTTTGTTTGTTTTTTAGTTCTGCAACTGAACCATATAATACATAGGTTGGCCATAACATTAAAACCACCTGCTCAAACAGCTCTGACCCCTCAAGGTATGGACTCCACAAGACCTAGAATGTGTATTAAGGTATCTGGCAGCAGATCCTTTAAATCGTGTGTTGTCCGGTGTGGCCTCCTTGGATCAGACTTGTTTGTTCAACACATCACACAGATGCTCAATTGGATTGAGATCTGGGAAATTTGAAGGTCAATATAACATCTTGAATTCATATTCCTCCAACCATTCTTGAACAAGTTATTTTGCAGTGTGGCAGGGCACCTTATTCTGTTGGAAACGGTCACTGCACAGGCTTTAAAAGAAAATGTGATTCTTACATCCAGGCCACCTTCTTTTATTGCTCCATGGTCAAATTCTGATGCTCACATGCTCACTGTAGGCAATTTCAGTGCTTGGCAAGGGTCAGCATGGGCACTCTGACTGGTCTGTGACTATACAGCCCCATTCAGCTGGGCGCTACGTAAATGGTCGGCTTATGGTACGTTTCTACACCAACAGCTACTAACTAAGACACATTTATAATAGTTGATATGGTTTACCTTTCTGTACTTAACACTAAGTTTTCCATCACAGGAGATTCATGATTCACACTTGCTGTTATTCATAGAGAAAAAAATGAAGGCGGTTAGAGAATGACTTTATATATGCTGTCGTAGCTGCTGTCAGTGGAACTAGTAATGACTCTAAACGATTGAAATGCGATAAATAAATAAATTAATTAATTAGTCCTTGTATAATTTATGTGGTATAAGCGGAACAAACGTGTTCTCATAACGAAATTCTGGAATCACTAACTATTTTCATTTACTTAACGTGAAAATAACTACAGTACAATGTGCACTGCGACAAACTTAAACGTAGACAATGCACGCGATCTGCGCATGCGCACGGAGTGCTGTCAATAAGGGAGTTTGCTTTCGAAAGGGAGTGGAGCTGAAACTGCTGCCGAAAATCTTTTCATCGGGAAAAAGTACAATTAGTTGGTAAGTTTACCATCTAGCTATCTACACACATATTATTGTATATTTGTCCAGCAGTTATGTAATGTTCGGTTGAGACTCCGAAAGCTGAAGAGGAAAAAAAATTGTCTAAACACAAATTAGAGGTTAGCCAGTTTAACCATTTGCATTCAGAGGTCTGCCGAGGCTAAGGTGGCGTTATCGAAGCCAGTTTACTGAAAGCTGTAAATGAACAATTCGTCAGTATTTCGAGGTGAAATATTCAGTTATCTAGATTTGTATGAGATCTCAGAAGCTTACAGTGTGTAAACTATGGCAAATATTCAGCATATTTAATACCATTAGTCAGGCAGCAGTCGCTATTAGGACGCTGGTTTCAAAACAAATCACCAAGCTGTAAAAAAACACATAGTGTACGCAGAAATATAAAAACCAAACATTTGGATATTAACTAGTTTAGTTAGGAGTAAAAATTGTAATAATTAAGTAGTTTCCGTTGCTGTGTAGTTACTTTGACATTAATAAATTCAAGAGAATTAAATTAATTTTGGCCATTAACGTAAGAGTGAGAAACAGTGCAGGGCATTTTAACAGTGAATCAGAAGTGAAACGCGTGTACACTTAATCGACATGCGACATAAGTTAATGCTGAATAGCCTTTTCTTTTTTATTCATTCATTTATTCATTATGGTAAGGGTTGCAGTGGACCCAGAACCTATCCCAGGAATACGCCCATGAATTGTGGATACAGTTACCTCGCGTATTCGCGTTTCGCGATTCGCGAATTCACGGATTCATGAAATTTTGATTGGAAACTAGCTAATTTGCTTTCGCGATTTTTCCACAGATCTGCGGAATTTGCGAAATCCTCGAAAAACCCTGCAGAAGTGTTTGTTTAATTGTTTAAGTAATTTATAAGATTTTATGCTTTTAAGTTAAAAATCATTAAAAAAATTGTTAATGAAAATTCTATTCTTTTTTTGGGTGAAATTTAAAGGCATACAAGAAACCTGTTAAGAAATTCCTTCGGAAAAACGTAGCTTTCCTAAGTTAAGTACTGTACTGATGTGATACCCATTCACAAAGTTTATTCCCTTTGGAACACTGGTTACATTATTATATAACTTCTGTGACATGAAGTTTACCTAGTTTACCTTCCTGACAATGACAAAGAAACGTCAGTCATTAAGTTTACAGTTTCATTTGTTACTTGGTTCTACCTTACTTTGAGTGCAAAAGAAAACGACAGCAGGTTACAGGGGTAACATTAGTATATCGTACTGTAAATGCGCTAGTGTGGCAAATAGCCATTAGGCGATACTACTATTTTTACGTCAACCATTTATTTTTTTTAAGGGTAATGTATTAAGCCAGGGGTGTCCAATCTTATCCAGAATGGGCCGCTGTGGGTGCAGGTTTTCATTCCAACCAACTATAAGTCACAGCCGAGTATACTGAAAGCCAAGACCAACTAATTCAACAGTTGGAATCAGGTGTGGCTTCTGCTTGGTTTGAATGAACGCCTGCACCCACACTGGCCCTTTCATGATAAGATTGGACAAAACCCCTGTATTAAGCTAATTTTTAAATGGAATTAAAGTGCTTTGGTAGCATGATTTGGGACATATTTAGGGGGTTAGACTCATACTAATTATTCGCGATTCCTCCTGATCCACGACAGGTTCTGGAACCTAACCTCACGAATGTTTAATGTACTAGGACAATAATCTGTCACTGGGCACAATGTATACATATAATCATTTATACCTAGGGGCAATTAAGGTAATTAAGGCCAAGCTTCAAACATCAACTGAATGTTTTCGGGAAATTGGAGGAAACTGGCGAACCTGGAGGAATTTTACACATGAGAGATCATGTAAAATGCCATACAAACAGTAACCTGAGCCCAGGAACGCTCCCCGCTGAACCTCTGTGTGACAGCATTGCATTTAGAATAATAAAGTAGTTTATATGTAAGGTATTTTTAGGGGTTAAGTTCGAGACCTCCTTTTACACTTGAAAGACGGATGATTGACCCACAGATGATTGACAGGCTGTCAGACAGGTGTGCTCTGTATATTAACGAAAAGTAAATCCTAACTTTGAATGATCCGCTTTCTCAAGCCATTGGAATATAACTGATCATTAAAATTTGTAAGGGAGAGGACCACGATGTAAGATTAAGTGAGTAGACTATAAACCCTAAAAAAACCTTAAAAGTGCTGCAGTAAGGGACGAAATGAACTGTTTCAGTGTTGTGTAACCCTGCTATTCCAACATTACATAATTACTACACAGTGAGCTGTTAGTGGGTTTATGGAGGTCAACTTTGGTAATGAAAACACTGTAGTAATTCAATAACAGAAGTGCTGTGAAATTATAGAAAGTACTTTGATTATCAGACAAAGCTTAGTTACACATTACCCTAACTTTTTTTGTGCAGTAAATAAGTCCATAAAGTGCTGTATATCATGTATTCTATTTGTTATGATACCAGATTTCACGTTAAAACCACTCAGGACAAAACATAGGGAGGTAAAACACTGATAGCAAGCATTTTCAATAAAACCTTGAATTACTATATGCTGTTTTAAAGCTTCCCTCAATGGCGACACAGTGTGTGACCAAAGTGGAGCTTACAGTCTCCTGTGAAAACCTTTTGGACATGGATGTGGGCTCCAAGTCTGACCCACTTTGTGTCCTGCACATGAATACATCTGGAAATCATTGGTTTGAGGTGAGTATTTAAGACCTGGTATACTAGAAAAAGGTGGCCAATGAAGAAAATGAAGACATGAAGAAAACTGCAATAACTTAAAACCGATTTATAACAAATGCTGTTCGCTTCTCAGGTGGGCCGCACAGAGAAAATTCAGAATTGCCTGAATCCCAAATTTGCAAAGAAGTTTCTCATCGATTATCAATTTGAAATTGTACAGAAACTTAGATTTGGCATTTATGATATAGACAACAAAACCATTGATCTGAGTGATGATGACTTCCTTGGAGAGTTGGAGTGTTCCTTGGGTCAGGTAAGAAAATCTGTTATATTGTCCTGTTATGTCTGATTCCATTCATGGTTGTGTAATCTGAAGATGCTTTCATTTTGAATTGAAGCTCTAAGGAGGATACATGAACTACAAAAACACTAAACGTACGTCCTTTATCTGAGTGCACTGTTATGTGTCTACATGAGGGTTGGAAATCAAAAATCCAGTTCCAAAGTAGAACAGGTAGCAAAACTAAAAGTATGAGGTAACTGTTAAAAATTAGGTCTGCTTATGGGTTCCTAAAAGCTAGTTTCATGTAGACATCAAAATGTACTTGATTAATATATCCATGTCTGTATGGATTCAGTTGATTGGCTCGCGTCAGACAGTGGATGATGGAATGGCTGAAAATGTCAAATGTATGGCAATTGAAGAGAACTAATTTGTTTTATTGAAGGTTACACCTCAAATATGTCAACATTTTTATCGGCAGGACATAACCCCCCAGCAATGTAGTGTGTTTGATGCCCCCAAGCTAGGCAAGGCAGCTAGTGCTAACACCTCCCTAGATAGCATTCATCTCTTTCCAACCTCACTAGTACATCTGTTTCTTAGCCATGCAATGTATCAATGAAGAGAAAAGTATCCAGGACAAAAATGGAGGATTGTCACAGAATATTCATAACATTTTGTGATCTTTTGAAAAGCACATTTAGAAGATGTTTATCCATCTATTTGTTGTTTAAAAACAGATTGTTTCCAGTGGGAAGCTGACCAGACCTCTGATCTTGAAGAACAAGAAACCAGCAGGAAAAGGGACCATTACAGTGAATATTTCTCCATTATACTACATAACTACAGCAGAAAGAAAGCTGAGATATGTTGCTTAGCTTTTGTATTTATAAATTGGCAGCAGTTACACGTCATTGCTAAACTTGTTAGACTGGTCACAGAACCCACAGCGTAATTATGTATGAATGTTTACACTGACGTTTGTTGTGATGTTATGAAATGCTATCAAAATGCACACAGTATGCTATCAAACACTACAGTCTGGTGCATTTTAATTTGAGGTGTTTGTGTTAAATTATTCATCTAATCTAATTTTCAAATACAGTCTTTAGTGTTCTCTTGCACTGCATTGCTGAATACTTGTGTAGGTTTCACTCTGTTGTTGGGAGATTTCAAGTACAGATACCATTAATGCCACAGCTGTCCCTTGCCAGGAGACTCGTGAGCAATATTGGCTGTGTTTTCTATGTGGGATTGCATTCTCCCTGTCTCGCTACTCTTAGTCAGAGTTTAAAAGATGCAGGGGCTGGCTTTATTTGTCTCAGAGCATGCCTGTGATAGCCTTTAACCTTCCCACTTAGAGCTAAGATAGTGAGTGGGAATTGGCAGTTGAGGAAACTGGGGGGAAAATATTGTAGAAAAGGATACTATTGTAGGTTATTGGACTTGAAGAAAAAAAATTGACAGTTTGCTTTTATACTAGATTGCTGCAGAGGAAATTAAGGATAATAGGGTGGTGAATTTTGAAGCTGAGGCCAGGAAGCTGGATAAAATGGTAAGATTAAACCTAGCTTTTTTTTAAATAAATAAATACAAAACTAAAATGTATAACTAAAATAAATAATACATTTCTAAAATTTATTATAATGTTTTAAATATAGTTTTAGTACTAAAGTAAATGTGTCTTCTTATTAGAGTGAATATGCAATTGTAAAAAATCTTTAATTCTTTATATAGTTTTAAAATTACTGATATAATTAATGCTCTTCCTCTACTTAAGCAAATATGGTCTTTTGTCATACAAATTGTTTATTGTGATGTGAAATTGTTTCATTCTGAGTATTTGTAATTAAATTCAAAGGGAAATAATTTATCTAAAATACGATATTGCAGGATTTTTTTGGAAAGTCAGACCCCTACCTGGAATTCTACAGGCAAACGGACTCAGGGTGGCAGCTTGCCCACCGAACAGAGGTATAATTCACTGTAGGAATGGAAAAGGTCCTTATACACTCACTAAGCACTTTATTTGGAACATTGCACTAATTCTGGGTATTATCATCAATCCATCTTGGCAAAGATTGGCAAACATTCCATTGAGCTTCTGATCCATATTGAAGTGATGACATCACACTGGAGGTTTTTCAGGTCCACTATGATGCTGTAAGTCTCCCGTTCTACCACATCCCAAAAGTACGGCCCAGATGCCGTGCCTGGAAAGACAACTGAAGAACACTGAATCCATTGTCCTGTTCATGAAACCAGTTTGTGACGACTTGTGCTTTGTGACATAGGGCCTTATCATGCTGGATGTATCCTTTAGAAGATGGCAAATTGGAATGCACATGCCACAATACTCAAATATGCAGTGGTCTCCAAGCGATGATTGACTGGAATTAATGGCTAAATATCACACTACCTCCACCAGCTTGGACTGTTGACACAAAGCAGATGAGTCTATGGATTCATGTTGTTTGCAGCAAATTCCTAATTGTGATCATGTTACCTCAAGCTGCTGGTCTATATCAACATGACCTTGTTCCTGTACTGTGGCCACTGAATTGGCTGAAAATGTGACGAATCAGTAGTAGTACAAGTGCTCCTAATAAAGTGCTCTGTGTGCATAGCTTTTTAGCTAAACAGAGGAGTTGCCAATATTGTGAAAGCTGCTGATTAAGTCTTGCATTATGTTGCAGTGATGTAATCTTGACCCTTGCTATGTAACCACAGCTGACTGAAGAAGCTGTTTCTCTGCTTCATTCTGTTATCCTAGGTGGTGAAGAACAACCTTAACCCCTGTTGGAGACCTTTTAAAATCCCTCTTCAGTCTCTCTGTGGAGGAGATATGGAGAAACCCATCAAGGTTGTGAATCCTTCCATTAGCAAATCAAAATACTGAGTTTGGCATCAGGCATTTTAATTCCATTTAATTATTTTATTTGAAATGTTCATGGTAGTCTTATTAATAATACACTGGGTTTTGGAAATGTATTATAAACCTTGAATTCCTTTTAAATTAGTGAATGAATGCATACAGAGTTCTTCGATTGCTGCTTATTTGTTTAATAATGCTTTGATGTCTTTCTTTTTTTTTTTCCAAAAGTCTCCAAAAGGAAAGACTATTTAGAGACTCAAACCTATTCCAGCTCTTATTGGTATTGCTATTAGAAATCTGATTACTAGTATGTAGTATGTGTTTCGTATGACTTTATTATGTCACATATTACGTTATCATTTAACATGAACATTGTTGCTGATTTCATAGCTAACATGAACCTGTCTGGTCCTGATGTTTATGCTTTTGTAAATCATTGTATTTTTTGTTCCTTTTTAAGTGGCATCATAATCAAGTCATAATCATTGTACAAATGTACATTATAGAGAGAATCACAGATATTCTATATGATTATATGTGATTCTTGGTTTGGTGTTGATGCATGCTGTTTATTACTGTGTGGCTTGCTGTGTCAGTGTGAACTGAGATGTCATGTTATTACTTTGATGCATCCAAAGGTGGAATGTTACGACTATGACAATGACGGCTCACATGACCTTATTGGGATTTTTGAGACCAATCTGAAACGCCTACAGGAGGCTACACGCACTTCTCCAGTGAGAACACCTAAAATACTTTCATTTTATTTTCACATCTGTTCAATGTCATTAGATACTATTTATGCTTGTCACATGGGTTGTGTTTTGTCCTACAGGCAGAGTTTGACTGTATTAACATGAAGAAAAAGCAGAAGAAAAAGAACTATAAGAACTCTGGTGTTGTGAGTGTGAAACTCTGCCAGGTATTGTACCTGTCTTATGCTCTCTTCTGCTGCTTGAGTTGGCTGTATTGTTAGACAGTTTTCATTCAAAATCATTTTGAAATTTTTTTTCTTTTTGTTTACGACTCAGGTTGTGAAGGAGTACACGTTTTTGGATTACATTATGGGTGGCTGCCAGTTAAATTTTACTGTAAGTCAATTTCGGTTATGAATAAAGAATTTTTACTGAATTATGCCAAGTATGGTCCTCTGCATAAGGCTACCACCATTCATGCTTCTTCTGCTGCAGGTTGGAGTGGACTTCACAGGGTCAAACGGTGACCCAAAGACTCCAAACTCTTTGCATTACATCAGTCCTAATGGGGTTAATGAATACCTTTCTGCTATCTGGTCTGTTGGACTGGTGATTCAGGATTATGACAGGTGAAGTTGCAAGAAAAGGTTCTGAATTGTTTCTTACACATGAACTTCAGAATTCATTTGTGTCTATGCTCACTACTACACAATAGAAAAAATCTGTAAGACAATTACTGGATTTTACAAAGATACACTGATGTAGGTGCATTGTTCAAATTCCTTGAAGCTTTGTTCATTTCACTGGTTTCAAGCTTATCCCTTAAACCGGCATTTGATTGGCTTCTCTTTCGTTTTCCTTCAGTATAATCAAATGATTTACTTATGTCCAGCAAATTAGTCAGGACACAGTGGGCCTTGTTTTTGTAAAATATCTTGACTGTGTTTAGCTGAAGGGTAAGGGTGTGAGATTTATTGATAGTAAAACATGATATATAACAGCCTCATAAAACTACAAACTATAAAACCCAGTAGGCTAGGTAAAAAAAAAAAGAAATGCATATGAAAAACTACTTTTAGAGCCACTAACCACTATGCTAAACGTCCAAGTGCTAAATCCCTCAAACAGCACAGTTTTGTCCTCTGGTAAAACAAAGTGTTTTTTTAATACAACAAATTCAGTTTTCTTGTTTTTTTTTTTTTGCAGTGACAAATTATTCCCAGCTTTTGGATTTGGAGCACAGATTCCTCCAAACTGGCAGGTATTCTATAGTCTAACTTTAGTGCTGGCAATAAAGGTACTGGAATTAGAACACATTATGACTATATTCATTTTACAGGTGTCTCACGAGTTTCCACTTAACTTCAACCCATCTAATCCATTCTGTGCTGGTATGTTATTGAAGAAATGTCACGTGGGACAATAATCCCCTCTAGATGTGGAATAATTGTTCAGAGGTCGGATGGTAGATCGTGATGTTTGGTGTGTGTCTGATGTTGCTACTGTAGGAGTAGAGGGCATGGTGGATGCGTACAGGAAGTGTCTGCCACAGATCAAACTTTATGGGCCTACAAATTTTGCTCCCATCATCAGACACGTGAGCAACTTTGCCCAACAGGCACAACAACAGAATACAGCCAGTGTGAGTATCAATATACAATAGTTGCATGGTACCATATAGTTATGGGAATATATTGTGTATTTTTTAAATAAAAGAATACCTCACTTGCACTGTGTTGAAGTTCATGCTTTTTTTATATATGTAATGTAGATGCTATAAATGCTCAGATTTTACTTAACATTTCTTTCAGCAATACTTTATCCTGCTCATTATCACGGATGGTGTGATCACAGACATGGACCAGACCCGAGCTGCCATTGTAGCTGCTTCCCGTTTACCCATGTCCATTATAATTGTTGGTGTGGGTGGGGCTGACTTCACTGACATGGAAATCCTGGATGGAGATGATGGATGTCTAAAATCTCCTACAGGAGAGCCAGCTATGAGGGACATCGTGCAGTTTGTTCCTTACAGACAGTTCCAGAATGTAAGTTAACTTGGAATAATACAGCTATAGTAATATTAATTGATATATACACCTGTCTTTCAAGCTGCTGGTGTGGTGTTTTTTTGCATTAGTGCTGCTTAAAAAAGTAAACCAAACTCTTGAACTATTAGATTAGATTAGATTCAACTGTATTGTCATTAAGCAGAGTACAGGTACAGAGTGAAATGCATTTAGCATCTAACCAGAAGTGCAAGAATATAGTGAATATATACAGATAAAGTGCAGGTTTACTGCAGCATAGAAAGTCTATGACAGTAGACTTTCTTGACAATAGAATAATAGACTTAATAATAAGTCTATTATTAACAGGTATAGTGCCTATGAAGTAAACTTGATATTGGATAGTTGTTTAAGTAGTTATTAAGTGCATGCTCTCTTCACTATGTAGTATTTCATTGAAGCTCTGCCAGCCTCTTCCTCTTTTTCCATCTCATTTCAGGCTCCCAGGGAAGCACTTGCCCAGTGTGTACTAGCAGAATTGCCTCAACAAGTTGTCTCGTACTTCACATTAAAAAAACTGCATCCTCCCCATGAACCAACCCCTTCATAGACATGTAGGGCTATTATAGGCTTTTTCTTTAAAAATCAGTCTCTCTGATTTTACCTTCATCTTGCTTTTCTCAGCACTAAAGTTGACATGAACTGGAGCATAAGAGATATGCAAACTGTAACGTGATTTAAAGCATCATGTTTCTTGGTGCCTGCTGTAACTTCTCTGCTTTTTATCACTAACCTCACGGTTAACACCGCCATCATCATCTTCTCTTTCTGTCTGTCTCTGTGTGTGTACAGGCTCTTAAAGAGGCTTTGGCACAGTGTGTGCTGGCAGAGGTTCCTGGTCAGGTTGTCAATTTTTTCAACATGCTGAAGCTCAGTCCTCTGAATTCAAGAACCCCTGTGGCTGATGCTGATGGGCAAAAAAGCTAAATGATTACCAGTAAGGGACTAAACCAGCTCTAGTTCATGCTTCATTCCTGTAGAGCATCCAAGTCCCTTCCTAACTTCCTTACTCCACACAAACATGTAAACAGATGTACAAGAAGTTTTGCCACTTTAAATTTATCATTTATCTTAACAAAATTCTACATTTAACCTCTGTGCTCACTGTCATGAACTGTAGATCAAATTTGCAGGCACTGTGATTTAAAAAAGCATAGACTGCACAATACATCAAGATTACTGCTCCAACAAGAATTTAAAAGACTTCATTAAACACTGAAGCATTTTATTCCTTTTGTTTATACCAGTTAACATTCCACCCCTACACACACCTGATAACAATAGTTAAGTGAGTCAGGTATATACACACAAGATATGTTTATTTGAGTCAGGTATATACACACTTTGAGTATATACACACAAGATATGTTTATTTAAAACAAGATATGTTTTAACAATCAAATAAGCTCATGCTCTAGGTTTTTCTGATTTCTTCTACAAAGCTAAGGCATGGCAAGTGCTGAACTAGTTTACAATATTAATGTGTACATGGCCCAAGTGCATGTTTACTCACATTGGTTCAAATGTGTGGATGTACTGTTTTTAATCTAGTTTTGGTCAATTTTATGTTTGTTTTATGTTTAAAAATTTGAATGTTGAATCCTGTTAGCTGCCTATATATCAGGTTTCCAGCAATGCTATAATAATTTTTCAAACAGGATATATTTTTATATGTTATACAAATTACTTTACTATTTAGAGGAAAATTATCGTTTTTTGTCACAGTTTACACAGTTCCATTAATGAAAATGCTTTAAATTAACATGCTTAATATGCTAAATAAGTGCCATAATAATAGACACTTTATTGGTATTTTCTCTAGTGTCTAAATGGGTATAGAGTGGAATAGCAGGCAGTGTTACATAGCATAGCAGGCACCATACAGCACAGGTAACCACCTCACACCACGGTTTCTGGTCTGATCCTGAGTCGTGGGTTATTATCTGTGTGGAGTTCTCTTTGTGTCTGTGGGTTTCCTCCGTTTTCCCGTCAACAACAAAAATATGCCACTAGGTCAGTTGGCTATGTTAATTGCCAATAGTTGTGAATGAATGTTTCTTGTGCCCTGTGAGCAACATTCACCCAGTGTCCCCAGAGAAGGCTCCAGCTCCACCACATCCCTGACCAGTGTAAAGCAATTACAGATGACCCCAGAGTATACGTGTAATCTAAATGTCTTGAAGAGTTTCCTCTGAACTGTTTTCCTGCATCTTTTTATTTTTCTCCGTTTTGACGTTATACTTAACATTAACAAATAATAGTTAAAAAGGTAAACTAGTTTTAACTGGTCCAACAGTCACTTATGTTTGCATACACTGCAATTTCCAGATGGGTCTAGTTTGTCTTTGCACTGTTTTGGTGTTTTGTTTTTTTTTTGTTTGTTTTTTTGATTTTTGATAAACAACATTTCTGTCTGTATTAATTCTGTATTAGCATTTGGATGTAATGTTCATTTTATAAGCCATATAATTACTCTAAGCTATGTTATAATGTAAATGAACTGATTCTGGTGATTCTTTAATTCTTTGATGCTTTTATAACACTTCCCAATTCAGATGGGCTAGAGATCGAATAGTCAGTGCACATTTTTATTTTCATGTAGAATGTGCAGTTTGGTAGAGAGAAATGTCCAATCCATTGTTAAAATGCTTTTATAGCACAAATTCTCAGGATGGGCAACACTATGGAAGGTGTTTTATATAGATGTGTGACATTATGTTATGTTGTTATATTGTATACTGCATTTATGCCTAACTGGCTGATTGTACTCATTGTGATAGAACAGTTTTCAGTTCAGTGTAACAAGTCCCTATTTTAATTAACAGAATATTGTTATATAGCTACAGCAAATGATAACCGCATATATTGATCTGGGCACATTTCAAATATCCATATTGCATCTTGTAATTTATTTTGCAGGTAATTTGATTAATGCTTGAATCAGTCATCTGTCCCAAATGTTTCTATCTCAGGAGTGAAATGGATCGAACTGGAACAGTGACAATGATGTTCAGATATTGGCCTTGTATTACTGTGACCTATATAATTCAAGCCAAAGAATTGATCAGATGACAGTTCTAACAGAACAACCATATAAGTATGTATGGTCACCCGTACATAAATTGTTAAATGCATATTGTCTTTTGTGTTTTGCTGAATGCATTGTGGCTTCAATAAAATGATGAAAATGATGATGATGAATTCACAACACATTTTAGACAGCTTCATTTTATTTATGTAACAGTGTAACGTAAAGTGACACATTACCACACACTATCACACCTAGAGTGAAAACTACAGGCATTAATTTTTTAAAGATTTTCTAACTTTTTATTTACTTTGTTTGACCTTTGAATAATAATAATAATAATAACACATCAAAGGATAAATGATAAATAGGATATTTTAAACGTTACAGTGCATGTAATTAATTTAATTATGACAAAGAAACCATTAACTAATGTCTAATTAGTTAACTAACTAATTAACTAACAACAAATGTCCTTAAGGCCAGTAAAATATTTTGATTTGTAAAAAATAAGTATACATACTCAAAAAGTAGTATGCATACTTAAAAAATAAGTATGCATACTTAAAGAAGTAGTATGCATACTTATTTTTTAGGATATATCTCATTCATATGTTTCTGTTCTCTGTAAGACATTTGGATTCATGCTGTTATCTCTTGATGCTCTGCCTACAGCCCCCACAGTGTTTTATAAATTTTGTACACTTATATATCACAAGCTTCAGAATCTGAAAAATAGTAACTAAATAAAACTATGTAAAAATAAAACATCTCCCCCACGTTGTTTTATACACACTGTTGCGAACTATTTTCAATGGAAAGTCGCTAAGGTCTGCTCGAAAAGTCGCTAGATGACGTCATGCGCAAATTTGCATACTAATGACGTAATCACGTCATATTTTGCATTCTGCCTAATGGCGGTACTTTATAACTGTTTTCCCTAATCCATGGTCACTATATAATGGTAAGAAATCGGCGATAATTTATGCTACATAATGCTTTCCTTATTCTCTTACACATCGTATGATGTATTTATATTTTATGATTTGTGTATCTTATATTTTATTATGTGTATATGAGTTTAAAAGGTATATGAGTTTATTGTGTACTACAAAAGTCGCTAGATTTGTCGCTAGGCGCTTTATTAAAAAAAAAAAAAAAAGCCACTAAATCTAGCGACAGCGAAAGCGTAGCACCAAATGTTGGGCCCCGGTCACACAACCAAGAGGGAAGGCCCCTCGCAACACAACACCTCATCAAACACCCGAGGCCTAATCTGATTTATTTTCACTATTTTTTTTTTTTTTAATTAATTTCTTTTTTATTTTCACAGTCAGGTCAAAAAGAAACTATTAAAATAGCAAGATACTAATGAACATTAACATATTACACCTAACCCTCATAAACATTTTCAAGTCAAGCAATCCAAAGAATAAAGTGCTAAATAAAAGGCAAAACTTAGACATCAGATCCTTGACACAAGAGAGTTTACAGCATTAAGCTGCATGCTACCATCTTGCTTATTAAGCCAATAAGCAAATAATAACTACATTTAAAATGTAGACTTCAAATATTTTTCTGTTAAGCAATCATTGCTTTAAAAAGATCAAGTTAACACCAAAAAATCTATATATAGTTTTTTCCTCTTCATTGCTATGGTTATTGTCACATGTCAATCGTATCACTTTCGGGACATGATTATGTTGTGTTAACAAGATGAAAAGCACTTTTATTAAAATATTGAATCTCAATTGTTCCGAACTCTGAGCTCATCTTGAAAGAAAACCTTGAGTGGACTGGGGAATCAGCCGCCTGACGATGGTTAGGCTCGAATAAAA
>JAOTRN010000046.1:17472452-17487298 GCA_028566695.1 Bagroides melapterus | reverse complement strand
TGTATGTCATGTTATGGTCATGAAATATTTTGATAATACATGGGCAATGTCGGAAAGACAGACACACAAAAGATGATCATTTCTCCATTATTTTACTCAAGAAGCCCTGAAGTAAATCCTGGAGCCAGCAGTGTCGTTCCAGCTGTTAAGATGTGCAATGAAACATTCTGTTCCCACAGTTTGCATTACAATAAAGACACACATCTGCAACTTATCCTTCTTTAATCATCAGACAGGTGACTTTGAACAGATGCGTACCACTGGAAAATCAGATCTGAGCAATGAACAATGGAAAATCTGGACATTTGTGTAAAACTCTTTTTGTTTTCAATTGAGACTCCCATGGTGGAAAAAGGGATTACACAGGAATAAAATCAATAGCCAGCCACGATCTAAAACAGTATCAGCAAGGTACCAAGAACAATTACTGTCTGTGTCCTGACTGACTCACTGCAGTAAATCCCCTTTCCTGATGTGTGCAGGTTACTCAGGGCTAGAGTTTATTAAGGAGGAGCTGTGAATGCTAAAGCAGCTGCTTTGGAAACTACTCTGTCAGACGAAGGAAAAGATTTAAGTTTTTTTTAAGAGAAGTCTAAACCAGGACAGGACAAAGCTGGCAGCAGTGATCTGGAGCCTTAACATGTCTCCTCAGTCCAGAGCAAAGAATATCAACATCTGGAGCAGTTAATTGTCCCAAAACTAAACAAATGAACTCATTGACTTGGACTAAATTGGGTCCTGTGTAATTATTAAGCCCAATTATATCACCTTTCTTTTTTCCCGAACCAGGCATTTGTTTGGGTCACTTTCATATAATGATGCTGATGTTATAACAGCATGCATTGCAGCAGTGCTACGGTTTGTTTGGTTAGGTGTAAAGTTAATATACCTTTACCTGACATGACCCTGTATAATACTCTGTATAAAAACAACAGCTATTAGATTGAATCAAAGTTGTGAATATATTGAATGACAATTACTCTGGCTGTTTGAGCAGGATAAATGGATTTGCACATGATTGCATCTGAATGCAGAAAGAATCCTCAGTTTTGATGACACATTCATGTTGGCTTTGGAGTCTCATTTAGTCTGAGTTATGATTGTCATAATCTCTGTTTTGAGGGGTGTTTTGTCAAGATTCAATGCTTTCTGGCAGCAAACACTAAAACCTTAGAACCAGCTGCTATTATGTCGCTCCAGCTTCCTAACAGCTGGTACAGGGAACGTGAGCAAAAGAATTACATTAGAATCACTTTCTGTTTTTCTTTCTTTCTACTGTCTATCTGCTTTTGTGTCTCTGTATCTCTTTCACTCTCACATATTTTCCCTTATCAAAATAGGTCAACTGCCTGAGCATCAGTGTTGCCTGCAGTGGCTGGATGTTAGGTTCCACTGTAATCTCTTCCATAAGGTGATTTAGTCTCAAAGTATTAAATACTGTTACACTACAACCTAGGGCCTGAGAAATATGGAGAATATAATAATAGGTTTATTTGCTTGACAAAAACCTGAGCCTCTTTTATTTACATGCCCCAACACCCCAATACTCCACCTCAGTCTGTTTAGAAAAAAAGAAATGTAGCTTTAACCGGTAAGCTCCAGCACAGCCAGGCACTAACCATGCTGCTTTTTCAAAACAGCAGCATTTTTTCATGATTGATTATCTTATTAGTGTAGAAAACATTCTATAAATGTTTCTGTTGTTTTGTTGAATGGCCTTAAATGTCTGACTTTACCTTTCTTTGTTATGTAAATATAGATTTTATGACTTGGGTTCAACTAGGATCAACCACCTTCATAGTAATCTATGTCATGCTAGCTCACTCTTATAGAGCAAATGATGCTAACTTGTCAGAGGTTACAGCTCATGAGATGTTATTACAGAGAAAGGGGAATGAGAAGGATCTCTTGACCCATCATCACTCACCATGAGCCACACCTCAGGTGTTTATAGCATTATAACTTCGTTTCCAAGCAGCTGAATGGCCAAATGAGAAAAAGCACAGCATGAAATGTTATATAAAAGCCTGCACACCGGTGACACAGGAATCTCCTGCCCACCTCTGTAGCAAGCAACTTGTGTAATGTGATAAGACACTAAGTCAGTCTTGATAAGTGAAATGTAATAGTCATAAATTTCCAAATGCAAAAAATCACCACCTTCTGAGTAGATCTAAGCTGTAACTATCTATCTGCATCTAACAAGATTTCTGAAAGCAAAGCCTCCTTAATATAGGGGTTTCCATGAGTAAAAAATAAACTAGATCTTCTTGAACTTCAATTACTAAACCACTAAATGCTTGACTTTGATTAATTTAGACTAAAGTTGCCTAATAAATACCTGCGATAGATGTGATGAACAGATGTAATATGATGGTCAATCATTCTGCTCTCTGTGACTTTGGCTAGACTCCTGTTCTAAGTTTTGCCAGATTTGTGCTGTGCAGCAGGAAACATTTTATATAAAGTTCAAGCCTCCAAACTGCACAATATTTTATCCTGAAAAGGAAGTGACTAGGACAATGTAAAGTGTATCTTTAAATGTGTTCTTTATTTCCAGTCATGAGATCAACTGCCTACAGTACATGAAGACATTTTGCTGAATTTTGGAAAGATTTTCTCTGAGGCTGATTATAAAACCACAACAATTCACCATTTGCTAAAAAACAAAAGGAAACCAGTAAACTAAAGTTAGCTATATTTTAAACACATAATCTAGCTATGCTGTACGGTCCAGTAAGGGCAAATGTTAGCCACAAGATGACCTCTCACAATGTACAAACACCAAACACAACACCACAGCTATGTTTGTCGAAACATTCATAGCATGGTAGTCTGAACAGGATTATGGATTGTCTGATGCAGAATTTAGCCATAATAAAACATCACAGAGGGCAGCTGCATAGAAATGCTGGCTAGTGAGATGCAATGGAGCACACTGATCATGAGTCATCATGTTGTTTGACTTGTGAATCCTAATCGTTAATTCTGCATTCGATTTATCTGGTAAATGGTAAGCTGAGGCACAGAATTCCATCGTTTTTGACCTTTTCATTTGAGATACAAAGTGGTGAGAAAATGGGCAGCTCCATGTTTGTCTTCTCTTAGCAACAAGTCATCTAATTGTGATGAGTGGTGCGTATTTGCCGCCTCAAAACAGTGATCTGTATTGTCAGTGTTATAGCTTTAACAAGCTTATTTGTCTGTGTGCTGATTGATCTTAAACAAATAAATGACTCTATTAGTACCTATTCATAATTCATTTAACGTAACAAGTGTACTTTGTTTACTGCTGATGCTGTGCACAGCCAAGTTGAATTGATGTCAATTACAGAGCTTAGAGTTGAGGAGGCCATCGGTTATAAATTCCGTGGTATCGGGGTTTTATTTCATCCACTGCCTTCAACTCTCATTTGTTATATATTTTTGGTACCATATAAGAAAAATATTTTGAAAAAAAGGCAATGATGAACATTAGGAATAAAGGAAACTTATGTGCATTGTGGTTTTAACTTAAATATTTATTTTCTCCATGATTTTCAGATCATTATCTAAGCATAATGGCACATAATTTATTCAATGACTTTCACAGTATGTACTGTGAGGCATTGAGCCTAAGGGAGACAGAATCTATTAGTTTTCTTCTTCCTCCATGATTTATGGTGATTTATGTTGGACATTATTATACATTTTCTTCTTTTATGAACCAATTACCAACTCATAGTGGGTTTAGCAGGTATAGCAGTCATTATTATAAAAAGGAAAAAAATGATTAAGGCATTATGAGTATGAAATGAATGTGCAAGTGGTCTGTAGACAAATAAACCATCTCAGCTACATTTGTGTTTCATTTTATTTCACAAGCCTCACCTCCTGGTACAATCTAAAATTATTTTCCCTTTAAAACTTTTATGCATAACTTGGGATTGTCAGAAAGTCTGTGTCAGCTGAATGGTGAGTTTCATAGACTTCAAACTCTATTCAAGTGGAACAGTGATTTACTGTAACTGTCTTCAAGTCATGAATATTAAACATGTGGACCTGTCAGACAGAGAAGGAGTAAGGAAGTGAGAGAGAGAGAGAGAGAGGATTCACTGAGAGAAACAGTTCATCAAAGGCCAGGCACACAGCCCAAAATCTAATGTAGTTTTTCTCAGTCCTCAGAAGCATTAGTGATCTCCTCTCCTGAGAACAAAGGCAGCAGTCAGTCAGAGGAAGGTGGCACGATTTATTTTTACTTGCTCTCTCTCATGAGACAACAAATTCTGTAACAGTTACTCTTCTCTCCCTCAGGGCTGGTGTTCATCTGCTTGTGTTAGAAGACAGAACTGTTTTTGGCTGAAAGAGAAGAATGAAAGCTTAGCAGACAGATAGATTTGAAAACTTTGTGAGACATTTTGCTACATAAATGGCCATCTAAGCATTTTATCTGGAAGGAAAGCTCAAGAGACAATGTGTTTAAACCTCCGAGGAAGATGAAGAGAAACAGTGGATACTATCCTTCTCCAAATGATGAATGGAATAAATTGTTTTACCATAGGATGGATATAACCTGTAGGTCATGTGACCTTTAGACATGTCACCATCTGATGTTGTTGTGGCACAGTGGGACGAGCTATACATTAAAATGTATAACTTATAGCCATAAAGTTAATACAAAGCTGGTGTGTAGGAGTTCAGCGTGATATTCACTAACTCACTTTTTAATAAAATCCACTTAGGTGTTTAATAGTTGTTTAATGAAAAATCTTGCATAGGATGTTGATTGTTCTTTTTTTTCCATTTATCCATTTGGAGTATTACAAGGACTCTCTTAGATGATTATAAGTAAACACTCTGAAGACTGAATGAGGTGAAATGTGACAGACAAATTAGCCAGAAAGTCTTGTCTTTTTGTTGATGAAAGATAACTGTACTGTTAATGAGTTCTCTAAGCAATGCAGTTGTGCCTCTCCTGAAATGACAGAGTGAAGATTCAACATGCCATTATCCTCCTGCATAATGTGCTGTGCCTCTGTAAGGCATTCTGGTAAAGGATTTTATGCTTGTTGGTGAGAAGCAAATGCTTTGTTTATCTTTTGTTTATTTATTTATTTATTTATTATTTATTTATTTATATGAACGTTAGAGTAAAGGGCAGCATGCTGTTTTTCTGAGGTCAACTCTTTTATCAGTACTATAAATGCAAAATGCCCCTGGTGATACATACTGTGTCATGTTTTGGATCTTTCTCAGTCAGTTTAGAAAGCAATACATGTTTGAATGTGCATTAAAAAAATTTTTCTCCATAAATAGTACAGTATGCAGTGAGGTCCATAAATACTTTAATTCAAGGGGCTTAACAAAAATATTGCATTAACCGTTTAGGAATTAGGACCTTTTTCATCGCCTTAAAAGTAACTGGACAAACTATCATAATTAAATTGTAATTAAATATAAGGGTTATTTTAATATTTGGATGGAAATACTTTGCAATAATGAATACCTGATGTCTGAACTCAATGAACAACCAAATGCTGAGTTTCCTTTCCTGAGCTGTTCTTTCTCTTTTTTTGCCCTTGCTGAGGCATATAGAGATTGTACAAGCTCCAGTTGTGTTCCACTTCATGAAGATCTCAGACCTCAAAGACAAAAGGCCAACCTTGTGAGGATCCCAAGGCACCTAGAGATGTACCAGCTCCTGTTACTTCATAAAGATTTCGGACATTCAAAGAAAAGTTGCCAACCCCTTTAAGAATAATCTCTTAATCGTCAATACACAAAATAACATTCTACATATTCTCCATCATTGAGCATTTGAAGGCTTTGGCATAAAGAAGCTGGTGTTCAATCTATGATGAACTCAGATGATGCTGCTTTGAGATCTATACAAATAAAATTGTATTGAATTGAACTTTGTAAGACCTTGTATACACCTTCCTTTGCTGCTTGTTTGTGAGTCTTGCTGCCTTCATTTTTCTCTTCAGTAAGTGAAAAGCAGCTCAGGTGGATTGATAACTTGGCCATTTATGAACATTGCATTTCTTTGCCCTAAGAAGCTCTTGTTTTGCATCAGTTTTACAGCATTTGACTGAATCTGAACAGAAAATAGTGCTCCATACACTTAGCAGAAGACATCCTGCTACTTCTATCATCAGTCACATCATCAATAAACCCCAGTGACCTAGTTCCATTGGCAGCCATACATGTCCACGCCATAACACTGCCTCCACCATGTATGACAGATGAGGTTGTATGCTTTGGATCATGAGCCATTACTTTCCTTCTTTATACTTTTCTCTTCCCATCATTCTGGTGCAAGTTAATCTTGGTTTCATCTGTTCAAAGAATCTTGTTCCAGAACTGGGTAGGCTTTTTTTCTAGCAAAGTCTAATTTGGCCTTTCTGTTGTGATTGATGTGCATCTTGAGCTAAATCCTCTGTATTTACATTCATGAAGACATGTTTTGATTTTAGGCTTTGACACTGCTGCTCCTACCACCTACAGAGTGTTCTTGACATGGTTGGATGTTGTGAAATGGTTTTTGCTCACCAAGGAAATAATTCTGTGATCATCCACTTTAGTAGTTTTCTGTGATCTTTCAGGGCTTTTGGTGTTGCTGAGCTTGCCAGTGCATTCCTTCTTTTTAACAACGGACCAAAAGTTTTGATTTGGCCACTCCTAAAGTTTCTGCTCTTTTTCTGACAGGTCTGTTTTGTGTTTTCAGCCTGATGATGGCCTCCTTCACTTGGGGTGACACCTTTTTGGATCCCATATTGTGAATTCTTATGAATAGCTACCAAATGCTAATTTAACTCTTGGAAACAACTCCATAGATTTTATCAGTCGATTGTCCAGTTACTTTTGCAACAGTGAAAATTAAGGGACTGTGTTATTAATGGATATAATTCCAAAACCTTTAATGCAATATTTTCATTACACCCATTGATTTAAAGCTACACTTCAATCAAAGAATTTTTTCTTAAATGAAATCCCATTGTGGTGTTGTACCGAGACAAAATTATGAAAATTATGTCACTGTTCAAATACTCTGCTCTGTTCAAATGCTCTGCATGTGAAATCCAATGGTATGCTCATAGGCCTAACTATTATTCAAAAACTTCTGCTACTGCAGGATTGTAATTTTTTGGCCAATTCTTTTTCTGGGACTTATTAACAGAACATTTTAGTGTCTCACAATAAAATAAAATGTAAAAATGTAGTTAAAAGTTTTAGTCCACAGTCATTACTGTGGCACCTGGTTGGCATGCAGAACCATGTAGTTTAAGACTGATGTGGACCAACATCCTGAAGCACATGCAAACACACATGGAGTGTGACTGACAGTTTTGACCTACACACACACATTCTAATTACGTTCATTGTTTCATTGTGAAAACACTGGTTTCCGTGGCTGCTAGTTATAGGAGTGATCTGAGGTCATCATGGCATTTGCTCACAGGGAGTGAACCACCCTCATTAAAGATCTTAAACTATTCACAGACTGATTTACAACACGGGGATTAAGGTCCTGCTTCTTGCTCACTTCAGGGCGAGAGCCTGACACAGCAAATTTGAGCTGTTAATAATCAAATGATGTCAGAAAAACGTGGCCTAGAGATACATTTTAAAGGCTTTAAAAGTGCTACAGTAATCCAATTCATATCTATTTTAGATTAAATTATGTACCAGATAACTACAGATGCCAAAGGATTTGTTGGTACAGTTTTTTCCTGATAATGTGGAGGTGTTTACTACTGCAGTCCTTTTTGAAGGGATTAGGATTTAATGCCCAGATTTCAGAAATCATCTGAAAATACTGTGGTTTAAACTGATTATTAATAACTTGGAAATGACAGGTCTTAGGATTGATCATTTCATCAGAGTCTTCCTCCAAACAGAGTCAAACAACACGCACACATCTCAGAATGAAACCCTGTGTCTTCAATACTTTGATCTTATTGTTTCACTGCTAGTCCATGTGAGCTTTATCTGTTGTAAATAAATGCCTTTGCCAGAGTAAATTGGCACAAGAGTAGTTCAACTAAAATTTTAAATCTTCCCCCAGCAGGTAGTTGCTTAGCAAAGATTTGTTTGGTATCTAAAGTTTGATTCTTTATTTTTGCCCTGGGATATACAATAGAGTTATGAAGTGAGGGAGTGTTCAGAACTGCATGAGTAAATTATCACACACTTACCTTTATTTCTCACTATATATTTCTTGTACCAGATTTGTAGCCTGGATTTTACATTTTTTGCCCAAACAAAGCAAGTGTCTGACGAATTCTGGTTCTTTGCTGTAGATAGTCAGTAATCTTTGTGTTTGTGTTTTTACTGTTTGTGTTCAGTAAATAGAATTTTATTAAACCCTTTTGTCTTATCACTCACTGTATATTTTGCCTGAAACCATTGTTGTAGCATTCCAATCTTTACAATTTGAGTCACAGACTATTACTTTTCTCAATCTAATCCTTGATTTTTAATGATTCATTAATAAATGTATTGTATATTTGTAATTTGAATAAACATTATGAATGATTAAGATCCTTAATGGGATTTACAACAGAATTTTTGCACGATATGATTTTGTCCTTAAGGTTTAAGAACACAGTAAGATCAGTTAGTAGACAGGTCATCAATCGAAAATTGTGCCTTTTAATGAATTATATTAATTTCTGACACTTTTTAACTCCTAATAATGTCTTATAATTTGTATTATGTATTTTTTGTAATAAAACATATATGAGCTGAGAGACATTGTAAATATATTTAATCTAACATGGTAAAATCTATGAATAATACAAAATTTTACTTGTAACAAAACATGTCCTTATTTATTTTTACTGTTATTTTTGGCATTTACTGTTCTGAATGAAAAGTTTTAGAAAAACTCAAACCAGTCCATCTTGAACCAACAAACATGACACTGTCAAAATGACAGATCAGAAATTTCCACTCATTCTGATGTATGGTGTGAACATTAACTAAAGCTGCTGGCTCGTATCCACATGATTTAATGCATTGCACTTATGCAATATTCCTAATGCAGATGTTCCTAATAAAGTTCCTTTATAAATTTGTATTTTTATTTGAAGAAAAAACGTTACAAAAGTCTTCCATGAGCTTCATAATGTATCTAACTTTATCTATTTTTATTGACACAAAAGTCCATTAAACAAACAAAACAGAATACATTTTTCATGGTTGCTACAGTGTTCAGACTGTTATTCTAAATGATAGTCCGCATGAACAGACTCTACTGATGTCCTTTATTATAAAGAGACTTCAGATCTGAGCCTCACATCTAACACTAATTAATACGCAAACTTCAAGCAGAGCTTTATGCATCCTCCAGCTGTTACTTTTCAGTATATGGGCACAATCTCACAAAATCACACAAGAATGTATTTTGTAACCCATTCCTCAGATCTTTCCTACACGTTGTTGACAATGTCTTCCTGGAGCAGCACCTTGTAGTTCTCGGCACCTGTCAATTTTAACTGTTCACCGGCTCTCATTCATTATTCAGCAGCCGATGTCCGCATTCGCCTCGACGCTTTCTACATGCATCCTAAATGAGGATGGTAAATAGGGTGAAATACACACTGCTTTCCATGCCATTGCTGAGAGTGATTTGCTTTTGAATTACTCTCCTTAGATGAAGCTGCAACATTCATGGCATGTGGAAATCTCAACCAATTCTCAGATCTCAGATCTCTGTATGCTTATTGAATTTCAGGCTCATCTGAGGATATGAAAGTAAAAAAAAAACAACAGGTAGATAGAGAAAGAGAGTGATAAGTCTATTATTATATTGTAATTAAGTGTTTTAATATTATTATTTTTAACTGCAGTTGTACATATTAAAACATTTTAATGTTTGAGCAGTCGGTTTGGAGTAAGAAGTTGATGCAGTTTGTGATGCAGGTTGTGACAATTATACACCAGAGCTGGATGCTGAATGTTTACTTCTGTCTGTAAGTTATCAGTATTATGGTAACCATATAGTCTGTTTCTGAGATAAGTGAATTGTGGGTAATGAACTTGCACTTATGTCTTGAATGACACTGACAACACACAGACATGGAAGATCCTCTGCCAATATTTTGTCTGCTGAAATTATTAAAACTGACTGGAAATAAGTTTAATAATTTAATATTTGGTTTCCTATAATCATATTGGAGTAAATACTTGTAAATAAATACATGAAACTACTTCGAAATAGATACATTTGTCTTAATTCAACATAGTTATAGTACGGAAAGTCATATTTTGCAGCGTTATTAAACAGATACACAGAAAAAGGATCCTGTCTGTGGAAAAGCAAATAGAATAAATAAACTGACTTTTAGAAGTATGTCTTTTATATCTCATAGAAAGAACAAATCATCAGACATACTCCCAAATGTTATTCAGACTCATACATTATCATATTTGAATTGATGTCATTCTTTTTGCTTTCGACGTCCCCTCAAAATTCAATTACAATTCCCTTCGATTTGTAGAATGTTATTGGCTAGTCTCTGTTTATAAAGGGTCCAGACAGAGGAGTATGATTTCTTATCGATGTGAAAATGTGTTTGGTCTCACAACAGGCATCTGCCAATACCTTGTGGATAACAGGCTCTAATTTGCTCGAGTCAATGTGATGCAGGGCTCTCCTTCTTTCTTTGTTTTTAACACACAACTTTGACAGATGCAGCAGCCCAGGATTATTGAACAAAAACATAAATGAAACTCTTCAGTCCGAGGTGCGCTGGAGTTAGCCGCTCTTTTGTGTATGGCATTTCTGAGGTGGCAAATGTTTTATTGATTTATCTACACCTGGGAGACAATAAATACCTTCAGCAGTCAGGAGTTTTATTTGTTTAGTTGCATGATGCTCAAGCAGACATGCTGCCTGAAAGAGATGTTTGCTTATGGCTTTGACATTTTAGGTGTCTGACAATTATGGATTATAAAGAGAGCAATTTTTGCTTGTATTTGGTCACTTTGTGAAGGAAAGTTTGAGAACGTGACTGGATTACTGATCGAATTTGTCATGTTTGAAGTTTTTAGGGAACTCTTGCATCATCTTCTGGGTTTTGGATAAGTATTACATAATAGGCTTTAAATGCTTCAAATCTTCAATTTAGATGATGTATAGCCAGAGACAGGAACTAATACTTTAGGCTGCAATACACAACTCTTTTCTTTTATATTTGTGTGTTTTCAGATGCAACGTGTTACATTCGTTTTGCTGAAATATATACAGCTTATGTTTTGATATGTCCGACATAATTGCTAATTCTGCTCTGCCTTTTGCTTGTGCAGTTCTCTTTAATATGGAAATAAGTGGAACATTGGTGCTTCAAACCAAAAAAGGAACATGATGTGTGTTCCTCTCATCTCAAACCTTATTTAGTGATTTATTTTGCTGAGGTTAAAGGCATCGGTAGCGTTGTGGAATCTTTGATTTCATATCCTCTCCTTTTCATCTTATTTGGGATGAAAGGAATGCAGAATTGAATCCTTTGACTGTGGATCATATGCAGATTTTTAAAAAAATTCTGCGTTAAACTACAAAGGTCTTCTCCCTGCTTTGTCAGAACAGACGTCTAGCCTTTGTCTTTTTTTGAGTGAAACATAAAACTAAGAAGCAGCCTATGCAGGGACTGCTTATCTGAAATTTTCACTTAGTGCCTTGTGGCCATTAGTTAAGCCTACATAAAAGAGCTTCCCATTCCACCGTACATTTTTTACTCATGTGAAAGCACTACAATTATTTTTTCTATATGCTCTGATTGTCATTTTTTGTTCTTTGGCAGTGTTCATACACAATACCTTTTAGTTGATGCTAAATCACGTCATATACTATGTATATGGCTATATGTATAACTATTGAATATCTGGAAGCATTTTGAAAATTATTTGTACACCAGATTTCTGAACAGTTCACTATTCTCTAATATATCACAATTATAACAGCAAACATTTTTTCTGTTTCATTTCATTTTTTTTTCCAAATGAACAAGGTCAATGAACATGTTACCAGCACGAGATCCTCGCACTTTTCTTTAATGTGCAGCAGATTTTGGCTCATGTCAAGATAAAATCCTTGATCAAGATCCCCCAGTTCTACCTTATTCAGTCCTCAGTGATTATTAACTATCTGGCCAAACTCATCAATCTAAAAAATGTCTCCCCCCCACTCATAGTGCAACTTTTTCCTTTCTCTTATCTCTAATACATTGCTGTTCAAATGGAATGCGGTTTCTGGAAATATGTATATTAAGCAATATTGCTGGAGGATGTCTATAGTAATTATAATTGATTTGCATGGGATAAGAATTCTCTGTACAAATCACAGAGATGAGTGACTTCATGATGTTTGCATCATCACATAAAAGTATTCATATGTACTGCATACACGTTGCTTGAAAGCTGACTGCACTATGTCTTGTGGTTCTGCAAGTTGCCCTTTACTTGTGAAGTCAATAACTTAAAACCTTCAGAAGTATGACTTCTTTGACAAATCACGTTAAAGTTTGTCTATTTCTTATTCAGCCTTTTAAACTTAGCTTAGGTCTTAGCTTGGTTTTGGTAGACGATGCAGAGATGCCAACATTGCTAACAAGAAAATCCTAGCAGGCAAAACCCTTGTGTATATCAGTAGACAGGACGACTTGATAAGAGCATAAATGTTAAAAATCAGTGAACCGAAAATGAACTTAAATTTTCCCCAAAGGTTTGGCTTTGTAAGCAACCAGATCAATGTATAAGCATGTTACAAAGTGAACACAAATGCATTTCCAGGCTTCAGACTTTGAAAAACTGTTTTATTTCTAAAAATTAAATCTTCAAAGAAATAGACTAACAACTAGTCTGCCCAAACACAAAAAAACTCAATATTCTGAAAAAATAAAATAAATAAAGTAGACCTATGCAGTAGAAAAAATATTATGCTTGTGTCAATCCACAGCATATTTTACTGTGATCTTTTGTTATTAAATGACTTTTTATCAGCAGAGAATTGCAAAATATTTCATGTTTCATGTTCTCTTCATAGAGTATCCTAATACTGAAGAAAAAGCACAAAACCTGTTTTCCCTCTGAATGTAATGGAATATTTAACAACATTACAAGATGACGTAATCTTTCCAGACACAGGAACATGGCCCATAAAACTGCTGACATGACAAATTTAAACTGAACTAAAGTAATTACCTTACCCCACCTCCTCATGTGAAACTAATTTAGTCCAAATAGGTCTTAAGACATTTAACTTCCTTCCTGCAATTAATTTGCGTCTTCTCTGAATGTTTATCATCATTTTAATTAGGAAATCACTTTCCGCCCTCAACACCCACTTTGACTCTAAATGAAAGCATTTATTCATGAACAGAGCTGCGATATGATTTCATGCTAAGAGAAGTGCTACTTCATGAACAGGCACAAATGCAGTTAATTACAGGGAGGACATTTCTTTTCTGCACAACCCAGAACTTGCACGTACATACTATGTGTAATGACTTTATTCAGATGAGATAAGATTTCCAGACACCTTTCTGTTGAGTAATGATGCTGGAGGACGTCTGTAGTAATTATGATCGATTCACATGGGATACGAGATCCCTATATAAATCACAGGGAAGATAATATCTTCAATGCAATTACACAAAAGTCCATGTCATATACTATATATCCAAAAGACTCTGGACACCTTATTATCATTCCCACCTGTAGAAATTCCCCAAAACTGTTGTCATGAAGTTGGAAGAATTAGTATCTGTGTATTATTTAGCTTTAATATTCCCTTTATGTGCACATTGAGGTGATTGCCAAGGTTCAGGTGAAATAACTTGAGTGTCCTACACAGAACTCTGACCTCAAACCCACTAAACACCTTCAGGATCAACAGGAACACCAACTTCACACCAGGCTTGCTTGTCTAACATCATCTTAAATAGACCCAAATCCCCACAGCCTTGCTCCTAAGTCTAAGGAACAAGCCTTTGCTGAGAATGAATATTATTATAAAAAGCCAAGAGGAGTCTGGAGAGGAGTGTTCAACAAGCACATATGGGAGTGACGATCAGGTTCCAGAAACGTTTGGCCATATCATGTATCAATAATTCAAACAGATGGCTTTAAATTGAAACCCCCAGAAGAGCCACCTCTCTGTCAAGTCCTTTTTAAATGTATGTATTTTATTGTTCTGTGTTTTAACATCAGCGAATATTTGGTTTTGTTTTGGTTTCAGCAGAAGAAATACTCAAAACTCAAAAGCACAAAACCTTTTTAATGGAATGTTTAATCTTTTATCAGTCCAGAAGTGATATAAAACAATCAGCCATAACATTAAAAAGTCGCTTTATATCATGTCTGTCCATCTTATGCCACCTCAACCTATTAAAGTATGGACTCCACAAGACCTCAGAATGTGTATTGTGGTATCTGGCAGAAGATCCTTTAAATCCTGTATGTTGTGAAGTGGGGCCTTCATGGATCAGACTTGTTTGTTCAGCACATCCCACTGATACTCGATCAGACTGAGATCTGGGGAATTTAAAGCCAACACTTTGAATTCATGTTCTTCAAACCATTCCTGAACAGTTTTTGCAGTGTGGCAGGGCACATTGTCCTGCTAAAAAGATGGACTAACTCAGTACAGTGTCAAAATTGCTCAATTCTATACACTTACACATTAGTTTTTAATGTTAGTGACTATTAGTATATTTAACCTGTGGTTATTTTTGCACGTCTTTATATACTAGCGACAAAATGCTGTAATCTTTTGCAGTCTATGAAAATTTACATATGCTGGATTTGGATGAGACAAATGTCAGTGATATGGTAATGATAATAATAATAATAATAATAATAAT
>JAOTRN010000046.1:17417388-17427774 GCA_028566695.1 Bagroides melapterus | reverse complement strand
CACACACACACACACACACACACACACACACACACACACACACACACACACACACACACACACACACACAATTTAGACTTCTATATACTCACATCTGTTATTCGCTAAACCAGACTGATGTGTTTCCTTTTGGAAATACACAAAAAAATATTCACCTGTCAAATGTTTTTAAAACAGATCAAGGGCAAATACAGTGATTTTGTAAAAATTAAAGACTTGCACACTCACGAAGGCAAATGAAAGATATGCAGAGTAGTTTGTGGCATGAAATTGTTTACACGTACACTCACGCTTTTACCGTCAAAGATTACGGGTCAAATTGCAGTCATTCAAAATGCTCTAAAGATAAGGCCCGTCGCGTTAATTCCTTTCCTGTAAGGGCATTGTACTTCCAGCAGCTCTTGTTCCAAGGGAAATGAGGTTACAGCTCATCATAACGTTACTCTTTCCACTACTGCTAGCCTGATTACTGCTTTCAAGCCAAGCCTAAACACCATACAATTATGTGCTCTTTGGATGTCTGGCTTCTGTTCTTACCTTTGAAAAAGACGAACTTGCCCTCGCTGTTCTCATAGACGGCGTCTATCTTGGCCGGCAGACCCCTCCAGAACACGTTGATGAGCATGGGATAGCCTGGCATTACGGTATTGTCTCTGACCCTCCAAAACCAATGATCCTAAAAGAGACAGATGACAACACAGCACAGTCAAACAAGCTGTCAAGAGAAAAGAAGTCAATGCGGCTCAACAGAAACGCGGCCAATCAGGATGTCTGACACTCATTAAAGGGATTCTGCAGAACTAGGGAATACATGAAGCATCAACAGTTTTTTTTTTTGAGACCCCAGACCATCTCATTAACACTCCAGACTGTTGCGCAGAGCCCGGGATGTGTACATTCTCCCAGTGCTCCCGTCCCGGTGGAGTTACATGTAGTCTGACCTCATTAGAGCACAGCTGCTCTCTTAAATGAGCAGGGAGCCCACGTGACACTTATCAGGGAGGTTGTCACTTAACACCCATCACTCCTGATAAACACATCCAAATATGAGACCTGGACGAGATGAAATGATCGTGACTGATGGCTTTTTTATTTTATTTATTTATTTTTTTTAATTGGGGACTCATCCGTGACTCTTTTGACGAGTTATGAGATGTGACAGCTTTGAGATGATGATGTCAGTGCTCATTGGTATACTTGTTGTCCTAGCAACTTAAATCACGTGGATATAAAACACAAAATATAAGAAAGCCTCGCCTTTTAGTTTACTTTACATTGAATCTTCATGGTGTTGGCGTTGAGCTGCAGGCTCTACTATTAAACACAACTGACAGAAGGCTATCAGGTTGGTGCTTAGCAATAACCCAAAATGCATTTTCTATCAAGCTAACACACATACTAAGATCACTTGGGAGTTGCTTAACACTTAGCATGCAATAAATTAACTTTCCTTAACTTGAATTTATGCAAATTGCACAAAATACTAAAACGACAGACACGTGGAAGTTTGCTATTAATTCTCCAAAGTAAGATTTATTACCTCTTTATGCTAGTTTTCTTTATTCAATTTCCAAAAAAAAAGAAAAGAAAAAAAAAGAATGGAAAAAAAGATGTGACTTGATCCAGCAGCACTGAGTGAAAAGCTTCTTTAAAGGTGTGCTTTGTCATCAAGGATTTCAGTAACTTTAAGATACGAGGTGTGAGCCAAGACTCACAGGAAGGGCACTAAGCTGGAGAAGCCATTACGGCTCAGATATATGCCGCGCCCTCAGGCTCACTTCGGGCAGCTGCAGCACTGGAATATAGTCTACACAGCAGGAGAGCTCACTTTCAGCCTTAGTCCAAGAAGTAAATCTGTAAGTATGAACTGATTTAAATGCCTTTAAACTATAGGAAGAAGAGGAAAAAGACGAAGAACCACCCCACACCCATCACTGAACTCTTAACACTTTTACTTGCACGCACAATGTACACAATGCTCTCCAGTGATCTGTGTCCTCTAGTGCAGCTGTTGGAGAGAAAACCCCTCCTAGCCCCCAGTGCGCCTCAAAAGCGCTGATTGATTTCAGTTGTTCAGCGTTTTCTCTCGTATGACACGCCGTTGTAAGTGAAAACAGATCAAAACTGTGAAATCAGAACCATTTTCTTTCTTTCCTGTCTGTAAAAAGAAAATGTAGTGCCTCCCTTCCTCCTTCCCTCGAAGTACTGAGCCAGGCCGTGATGAGGACAAATTCAACCGGCACTCAGTAATCAGGCACCGGCAGTAACAACACTAACCTTTTCAGAAAGAGGCAGCCTTTTCTGGACACACAATACAAATCATTTCATTATTCCTTTGTTTGGAACACCCTGGCTGTAATTCCCCAGCCAGTGGCTTTATAATCTGTCCCACAAATTCAGAGGAACTGAGTACTGGTGCCAGTCTGTCCACCACAATAAACTGGGTTGTAGTTTGTGTGTGTGAGCATACAAGGGTAGGGTTTGGAAACAGCGTGAGAGAAGGAGACAGAAGGAGAGACAGAAAGAGACTAAAACACAACAAACAGGCAGACACTCTTCTGAGGGTTTGCTTCAGTGCCGTTATTCTCTGTTCATAAAAACTCATTTGATGCATGCATACTGATTAGAGATTAAATCTAATTCTATGTTCTTACTAGCAAGCAAGCAGCCACTTGTGTCTCTTCTTATTTGTCTCTTGTTGATGTATAATGTCTGCTACTAGTGTCTTTTATGGGTGCGTGCTTTCAAGTGATTTTATTTCAAGTCGTGATGTAGGTGAAACTCGTATGCAGCTAAAGAGTTTAACACGAAGCAGTAATCAATCTGGTGGTTTTATTGACTATACCTTAATTGACTTTAATTGCTAGGTCTAGCAGCTTATTAGCTAGCCAACTATACTAACTATACACACTCAACAGAGGCACTGACAACTCTGCCTAGTATTATACATCATTTGAACAGACTTGACAGAAATCTCAGTCCAGATGTTAAGAGGTTGCTTTGTTGCTTGCTGTTGTTGTTGTTGCTGAAAGTACAGCTCCATGTCACAAACCTGAAACAGATCATGAATTGTTGCAAGCTTTGTTGCTTGACAGATTGGATGTAAGAACAGGCAACAGAGGCACTCTACCAGGAACAAAGGGGTAGTTAGTCCAGGAAAGGCTGTGTCAAGCCTGCAGAAGTGTGCCTGCTAGCCAAGTTTAAATCTCTTCCCATTGTAAGATACAACCTGAAGGGCAGAAGAGCAGACATGAAAGACCCGGGCAGTGTGTGGTACTAACATAGGCTGAGAGCGAGCCTATGTGCAGAGATAAGCCTCGCTTATCCCACGGCATAAGAGAGAAAAGACAGGTGGGCTCTCAGCACCGGAGACGATCCTTCAGCACACGCCTGAGCTACATCAAACAACATACAGCCAGCACAATGTCACACTTACACACTTCAAACACACACACTTCCAAGCAAGGGCCAAGAGGAGGGAACTACCTGGAGGGAAGTGTGTGAAGAAAATACTGGAGACATCCTGGAAGAAGACTGGCTAGAGCGATGTAAACAGGCTCTGTTTGATTCTAGACATAACAATACAACAACACTGTAAGAGGGAATAAAGGAAGTCACATAAAACCATTTGTGCGATTGAAGACTTGCTCGTGGATCAATTGCCACTGATTTTATTCAGCCAGCATGCACCACCCAAAAGCTAAGAATGAAGCAGCTTTCGATGGCCATCTAAAATCAGGTTATTTGGGAGATGAGGTCTGCAAGCCCCGAAAGCAAGAAGCAGGGGTTAAGTGCGTGGGTGTGTAGCTCATGAAGAAGGAACTTTGTGCATGGTAATCACATAAGCCAGATGTATGCCTGTAGGATCTCTTTCTCTTGGCTGATCATGAGGATCATATATCTGCAACTTGCTGACATAGAATTTAAAAAGAGAAAACAGTATGGGGAGAGCTTTGACACGGATGGATTCGAGCGCAGTTGAACACCATGTGGATGCTGCATTTGCCATTTGCCAAAAGTGCTTTTGCCTTTTAAGTTTTATAGCATGTGCATCTAAAACTGAAATGAAGAACTAGTTTAATTTTGTCCATGTGCCACGGCTTTACCAATACGTGAACTGATGAATAGTCCTGCTTTAATCGTGGTTTATTAGAGGGTACAAAATCTATAACTTGTTCAACCAAAAAGAAGAGGGGGGGGAAAAAAAACAAAAAAAAAACACTTTTGAAATTCAGAGCATAGATATAGACTTTCCCCTTGGTGTACATAAATTTTTTTTTTTTTTTTTTTTTTTTTTTTTTTATGATATGTAAAAAGGCCACAGTTAAAACTCCTTCACTGTTCAGCACAGAGGAACAAACAGAATCAACAGAGAGCTACAAGGCTTTCAACAATTCTCCATCTCTTCTGAAGAGAGCCTCAAGAGGAAGGGCCCTCATCTTTAATTAATGTCCCACATCTTTGGCTCACAGTGAATCAATTAATTTCATTCTGTTAGAGGAGGAGGAGAGACTTGACAATTTTTTTTAGCTTACAGTGTGGAGTAGAAACTGGCTGTAGAGTCCTGATGGAGTGTGCCTCTTTCTTTTTCTCTCCCACTTTGGACTTCAGCTGTCACTTGGTATATATACACGTGTGTGTGTGTGTGTGTTATTGAAACTCCAGCGATGGGGGGTGATTGATTCTTAAGTTTGATGAGATAGCGACAGCAGATCTCTGTCTCTCCCGCTGCTCAGCAAACGAGGCTAATAGAATCCTTCACGTTCTGGCTCGCTGGGTTTATAATGAAGTCCGGCTTAATGAGCAATTACCACCACCACCACCACCATCACTGGCCCTTTACACCAGCTACATTACTTCCAGTCAAAAAAGACCAAGTTTAAGCAGAGGGTTTTGTAGAGAACATATATAACCAACCATGTGGCACAGTTCAGTACAATACACAATTATATAACCAAATACAACTACACAGTACAACAGATGAAGCTTAGATGATGAATTTAGGTAAAAAGAACATTAAAGTAAGAAGGATTCACTAAATGCCTAAATCCCAAGAGCCTTGATAAAAAAAATCATTTTAGGTTAATCCAGTAAGTAGTTTAACCTGACACACTTATAATTAAAGATGATTAAAAAAACAGCGCAGCTTGACAGAACTGAGTTTTTGTGAGATCCTGCTCTAGTGAGACTAGATGCATGACCCAACCAAAGCAAAAATGATACACTACCAAATTTACAATCTGTGGATTTCTCATCGTGGCCCATGTCTGACACCAAAAACTTTGCTGAAGTGGTTTTAGCTGTGGGCTGTAAATATGAAAAGCCCATCTTCCTCTTCATAAGCAGTTCTAATTCCTGGCTTTCTCTTACAGGCATCTTGAAAGTTTATGATACGTATCAGCCTAGGGGCTGCAGGCAGGAAGAGACTCAAGTTTTAAGATACAAATGTGTACTGATATGCAGGCCAGCTTCATCACCTGCAGTTTTATTCTTCACTGAAACACACCAGCACAATTGTCACAGCAACAAGTGGCAATTTAAAAATATCGGGTCTAAAGGTTTTACTCCTAATTTCCTCCATAGACGAATACAAAGTCTCCAGTGTTCCAGTGAAACATCATCCACATATATATAAGAGACTGAGACACTGCTCCAATTACAAGTTTTGGAAAAACAAACAAGCCAAACTACAATTTTTAAGTGAAAATAAACTATTTATCAGCATGGCTTTACTCCTGATTTGCTCCTGTCTTAACATGGCATGATTTCCAACTATTTATAACCCTTGTAAAAATACATACAAATGATTTAGTGTGGAGAAAACAGGATATCTTTGTGTCTCTTTAAGGGGGGTTTATGGGTTGTAGGGGGCTGGTTGGTGAATCACAGATCAGGAAACTCCAGGGCTCACACTCTCCTCAGCAGTTTGTTCGGAGGACAAAGACCATGCAGCGTCTTCCTCATACACATTTTTCATGTGAACAGAGTTCTGCAGCTTTCAGGCAGGTTTAATAAAGGCTAGCCAGAGCCTAAAGCTGTCATTAGCTTGCAGCTATAAAGGACAGAAAGAAAGTGGTAGATTCATTGGGTCAAGGTAAAGACACTCCTTTCACGGATCATTGACGTTCAACTCACCAGGAGGAAACCGAACACGTGGAACACGTGAAGCACACTGCTCTCACACATGGTGCTGTAACATTACCTGATCTGTGCTGTTTATAACAGGAGTATGACTGTGTATTCTGAGAAGTATGACAGTGTATACCATTCAGTTAGAGCTAGTGGTGTTTATAATGTAGGGAAAGAAAAGAGCCTTCATACGGAAAAACCATGAGTGGAACTGCTGCCCCATACAGTAATGACAACGTTAAATGACCTGACAGCTGAATCTCAAAAGACAGACTCCTTATTATAGGCTGTAGTACTTGGCCAAAATTTGGAATCGCATGAAATCCAAGTAATGTCTATTGAACTACCTTAAACACAAACATCTCCCGGCGCAGGATGGCGAGTGTGTTGAAGTCGCCGTCGCAGATGTTGGGCTTGGCATTGGGATGAGAGGGTCTGTCCCCCGTTGGTAAACGTGGTGGTCGTGTCTGACGGTCGTGTTTGCGTGGATCCGAGGGGGGGTGGGAGCGTGGAGGTGGGGCTGTTGGTAAAGGTTTTGTAGGCTGAGGAATCTTGTCTGGGGGTCCTACAAAGAAGAATGAGACATTACATTTAGAAACATTAAACTGAACTTTTTATTTTTCAGAAACGAGAACATTTTACATGATGTTGCACTAGCTATGCTCAAATCATCCTTCAAGACATATGAAAACACACTATGACACGCTAACATAACTACTGCATCCAATATAGTCCAAGGCACTCAGTCCATAACTATAATACTAAAAAAAAGAAAAACGTGTGCGAGTCGAAATGGGCTATAATTTGTTACTTAATAGTACATATTAAACTAAACTGAGGAATACTGCACTGAGGTTGTGTGTCACATCCAAAAAGGCCATTAATGCTCATATGTTTAAATAAGGAAGTGATGAGTGAGAACAATCATGATCCTGCAATGTTGCCCAGAGGGCAAGCTCAGACGATTAAAGGGACAGTTACACCTCCGGTTATCCTAGCATAGTCTGATCAGCAGGGGGGGGAAGGAGATTTCATTCACTGACTGAAACAATCAACTATAATAGATGGTGGATTAGAAGAGAAAGCCCCAGCTACTATTAAATAAGATCAGAAAGCAGACAGGAAAAGAGAGCGGGAGAAACATAAGAAAAAGCAGCAGCTTAAAAAGTAGTAACTATGTTCAGGAAACTGGATTGAGGATGATGAGAGTTTCTGAACAACAACAACAACAGTGCATTTGTCTAAAGAACTGAACAGCTATAACGTCTGCCTTCTGTGTTGTGTTTGGAAAGAGTGCTCTGGAAGTGTAAAGTCAAACTAACAGCCAAAAAAGTCTGTGGACACCTGACCGTAAAACATATATGTTTCTTGAACATCCGTCTCCAGATTTAGTCCTTGCTTTAGTGTTCTAATAACCTGCACTCTTCTGGGAAGACATTGAAGCACGACTCTACTGTTCTTGTTCTTGAGCAAATCAGGTCAGACACTGATATCAGGTGAGGAACCCTCAGGTGCAGACGTTCCATTTCACCCCAGTGGTCTTCAATGGGGTTCACTCAAGAGCTTCCACTCCAAACTTGGCACACCATGTCTTCATGGAGCTTGTTAACAATTGGGTGCTTGCAGTTTTGTGGCAACAGTTTATGTAAGACCCACATATGGGTGTGATGGTCAGGTGTATAAGCTATTTAATACATTTACTGTGATGAAGAGACTGCTTGGGAACAACAGACGCACCAATGGTTATATGGTGATTCACTATAAACAGTTTGTGGACGTCAACAGGCTGTTTATATGCTAATCAAGCTCAACAAAATCAGACACATTTTTATTTCATGTTGAAACATAACCATAAAAAATGGGGCATCTCGAGTTCCAGCATCCTCAAACCCACTTATATTCAGTAAATCATGTTCACTCTATGTACCTGATATATTCATGCTTCATGTTTCATGTTGCTCTAAACTCTGGATATAAACTATGGAATATTAGTAAAACGGCTCTGGTTTGAATGCAGGTTTCCTTTTGTGCATATCTGACTGTGTGCACATGTTATAGGCTGTTTGTGACTATTATCTTACACCCTGATCTTCTGCTTTCAAGCCTCTTCCTGTGTGTATGGACTTCTCCACAGACGAAAGGCTGGAAAGGAAACGGAAGACGAAGTGTAGAGAATGGCTAGAGGGGGTGGGAGAGTATTGAGGATGTGAACATCTGCCCAAGGAGCTCAGGTCTGGTCTGCCTTTGCGGTTGTAAAGGATGGGCAGAGTGTAGAGAAAGGAAATCAGTAAAAGAGGGCAGGGGGGTGAGAGGAAACGCTAACCTTGTGAAACTCTGCCCTGACCAATATGCCTCTTATCTATTCAATAAATGAGGAAACCAGTCTTTTGTCTTTTTTGTTGCTGTTCTGACCTATTAGACCTAAATTATTTTGTCTCACGTAAATCATTAATACATGAACATTATTAGTCCATCCTGAAAAAGTATATAATTCATATTTAAAGAATTTAAAGATTCAGGTAAAATTTCTCAATAAACATAAATTTTCCCCCACTCTTGCCTGTTACTCCTAACATAATGTAAATCTTCAGGTGATGGTACAGGCTATGACCGCATGAACAGTAGAAAATTCATCGTCTCTGTTGGGTTGGTCAGGATCCTTCAATAACTGTAGCTAGCTTAATTATGAAGCTACATGCATCATTACTCCAGTGTGTTGATCTAAACAAATGTCCAGCACTTTTTTTAAACCTTTAGCAGAGCTACAGTAGCCAAGTTGCAGCTGAGCCATGATCACCTTTGAGGCTGTAACTCTTACCATAAATCTTCTGGATGCCTTGCAGGTCATCATGAGGCAGTTTGAAGTTCTCTGTGTCCATGTACTGGTAGAAGGGGGCCATGATGGCTGTGGGGTCATTGGAGTGCTCCAAACCTAACGCATGGCCCAGCTCATGCACTGCCACCAGGAACAGGTCATTTCCTACACACAAAACACACACACACACACACAAAGTGAGTCTTTGACCTGACCAATGAGCATAGTCTGTATATTGCATGAGATTGTACTTTGCCTCAGATTCTACTTTCATTTATTAAAAACAAAAACAACAACAACAACAAAAAAAACCCATCAGCCCACAGCTACTGATGGATCCATTATTGTATCAGACACTGTCCCTAAAAACATCCACGCATCAAAATCCTGTCCTTTCAGAGAGCACGGAGCACTGTGCCCTTACAGCTCTGTAATGATACAGTGATTTTACACTGTAGTAAACTGTGGAGGCAAAAGAAGCCACGGTGGCTGTGAGCCGAGCCCCTGGCACCATGTGACCCTGACCAAAGGACTGCAAAGTACAGACACAGATGTACATAGCCACATCACCAACTACAGAGCACTGAGCAGTCCATCTCTGCTCTCATTTCCTTACCATTTTCTCTTTCGCTCCCATCTCTTCCTTGACTCTGTTTATGTTTTGCCTTCATCTCTCCTTCTCTCTCTCTCTCTCTAACCTCTCGTTATCTTTGTTGATATTCTGAAATGCTTCTTGACAGGCTCATTAACAGGGTAAGACAAAGACAAAGAAATCTCAGACTATGTTTGTACACTTTTATTTGCTTTAATCAGACTTCTTCAGTTTATTCCATCATGATTTGTTGTGTGGTAGCCCTGAGAGTGACGGCGTGAGCCAGTCAGGTCTAAACACTGCTGGAGATAATAAGCAGAATGAAGTCACTTTGGTTTTGTTGGAAGTAACTCCACTGAGCCGAGACATCACAAAGCATTAAAGAGAGGAACAGTAAAATCTTATTACATTTTCTTCTGAAAAATGTAACTAAATTGTGCCCATCCTTTTAGAATATGTGCAAATATGTGAAATAAGAGGGAGAGAGTGAGCATGGAGAAAGAGATATAGTATAATGATATAGGAATCACTTGTGGCAGGAGAGGAATTGGGGAATATTGCTATGCAAAGGAGGTGTTTGTGATGTCGACACTGGTCTTTTCCCCTGACACAACTGGATGGAAATGACACCCATACACCCACATGTGTGTGTGAGTGAGTGTGTGAGTGAGTGAGTGAGAGTGAGTGAGTGTGTGAGTGTGTGTGAGTGAGTGTGTGAGTGGGTGAGTGTGAGAGTGAGTGAGTGAGTGAGTGTTTGAGTGAGTGAGTGAGTGAGTGTTTGAGTGAGTGTGTATGAGTGAGTGAGTGATTGAGTGAGTGTGTGAGAGTGAGAGAGTGAGTGTGTGTGTGT
>JAOTRN010000046.1:17304295-17324299 GCA_028566695.1 Bagroides melapterus | reverse complement strand
GGACTGTAACAGGAAAACAAGAGACGTTCAGTTTCTACATTTATACAAGAATATGTCAATGGTACAATGATATATATCATTGTACCATTGTATTGTATATATATATATGTTTTGACAAAGGATTTAGCAACATTATCTACATGTAAGGAGGTGGCTAATTTTATATATAGCATTGGTGAGAATATTATCATGAAAACTGGAAAAGAAATCAGTTAACCCATTAAACTCATTTTCTTCTTAAAGCATAATATCCAGTAAGTTTCATGAGCTCAGTACTTATGGTGAAACAGAAAAGCTGCATAGTTATGAGAGTCACAAATGTAAATCTGTTTATTCTGGATTAAATCAACAGCCTTGTACATAAAGCACTACATTTAGTCTATCACATGTAACTCCACAGGACTTCTGTGACACAAGTAATCAAAATGACTGCTATCAAAATAAAAACAAAAAAACGTGTGAATGGGAATAAATTCTACTACTATTGTACTTCATATCATATTCATTTTGCTTAGATTATTAACAATGAGTCTACTTAATTTATGTTACTTTTAAGAAGGTCAAAAGAATTAACAACGAGTACTCAAAAACACTCATCATAAGCCGGGCTATGTATAAAAAATAAACACCTAAAAGTATAGTGTGTCTAACCTGGATAAAGCTGAACTCTCGCCAGTTGAGGGCGCTGTTTACTGACGGGATGGACGTGACAGCTAAGAGAGAGAGAAGGCCCAGACTCATAATGCCAAAAGACACGTACATCTCCACTCTCCACACCTCCTCCTCGTTCCATGAGTTTTCAATGTTGGCATGAACCTGGACAGAATGACACAAAGAGTATACACCCTCGCACTTTGCCTAAGCTCCAGAAGTATTGGCATCCTTAATGGGTCAAATTATCTTCATTAATAATTGCAGAAGACAATAAAAATAAAAAATCTACATAAAAATATCTGAGGATACACGCATCATCATGTAGCCTGACCATCTAACGTGAATTTTTATAACACGTCAACATATATTTTAGTGTGTTGTGCTGCAACAGGAAAGTAAACTTGGTGAAAATAGATTTCCTATAGATACAATTGAAAACTAAACAGACCTGCTGGTAGGCCATATTGAGCAACAGATATCTCTCAGACCTCCTCATGGGCAGACAGAGGCTGTAGAGCACATGGATGCAGGCGAAGAAAAAGCTGAGCAAGCCCAGCTGCTTGCGGCTCTGTAACCATCCCTGCAGCCAGCGGGGAAAGCGGCGGAACTTAGTGCCATAGAAGAGCTGGTGCGCAGCGGCGAGCTGACCCGCTAAATACACCAGCGCCAGCACAGTTATAGCCACCACCGGAAGTGTCCTGTTCACGATCTCCAGTGGGAGCTTATAAAAAAAGCTTTGCCTATTCTTCACATACGGATGAATGATGTCCCGAATGAAAGAGTAGGCAAAGAAGAAGATGGAAATGGCAACAGCAGTCAGAACGGGTCCTTTCCAGTCTGAAAACAGCCGCAACGGCATGTTCTCTATTTCCTTTGCCAAGGAAAGCGTGCCCATATCCACGGGAATGAAACCGAGCTGCCGGGCCAACTCGATGACCTGCTGCCTCGCTTCCACTGAGTTACTGCAGATGTACACCTGCAGTGTGGAACAAAACATGAACAAACGATCAGACGTGTATTCGTTTCATTTCACAAGAATAAGGACATTTTCATTCACTGTGGTCTAAAATTATGAATGAAAATAATTTAAAAAAGAGAGTCTGATTTAGCATCTTTCTCATATCGATAAGACAGTACAATGAAAAAAACACAGTATGATGTTGTTGCTCCAAGGCAGTTGGGAAAAGTGTAGTGACTGTAGGATACAACGGATAGTACATAGTATAAATAAATCATATTATAGTGAAGTATACAAACTAAAATAATTATATAATACACAAATCAGACATAATGTGCAAACCACTGACAGCTGAATGTACAGCGTGTTCAGCTCCAGAAGTACTGACACATTAACATTAATCTCAGTGGCACCTGTCAGGAGATGAGATATATTAGGCATCAAGTGAACAGTCAGTTTTTAAAATTGTTGTGTCGGAAGCAGGAAAAATAAGAATTCATGTGACTTTGGCCCAAATTGTGATGGCTAGACAAATGTTTCATGTATGTACTAGTTACTACCTACCAGCAGGCCATACATTATATTATATATTAGAGAATATCTATATTATACAATAGCTAAAGCATACCGTAATTCCATTGTACTTGAAAGCATTGTTTCCAGAGTCATTATTACAAGAAACAAAAAGAATATATCTTTTTTATACTTTGCATAATATCCACATAAAGCCTTTAAGCTATTCAACAATGTTAGAGATTGATAAAAAAAAAAGAAGTAGCTAAATTTCTAATCGGAAGGAGTTCAATAATCACCTCTTTCCAAGTTATTTTTCCTGCATTTCTATTAAAGCAGGACTGAAGTACTACTAGGTATAACTGTAATATTAATCAGCAAGTAATCAGCTAATACTTGATGAAGACGTCGGCATCTGTTCAAGCTTAAAAACAAGCAATTTAACAAATGTAAGCATCTTTGCTAACCTTTTTTAGAAGTGTCTTCTTTGAAAATCCCTCTCTATAAAAATGACAGTTTTAGAAGCAGGGCCAGGAATAAGGGCTTTACCTGCTATCTACAGTATTATGAGAAACAATATTATTCTAAGAACTTCCTGACCCTATCCCTGATGCAATCATGGTGCAATAGGACCTGCTTTGAAGCATATATCTCCTTGGATCTGTTTCATGTTGGTCAGTATGGTTTGCGTAACAGGAACTGAGTCAGTGCATTAATTTATGCCTATAATTAAAAAAACATGGGGGTGTAATAAAACATAATATGTAATATAATATTGAAACCCACACTGAAATGTGCAGTCTGTTGGCCCTGACGGTGTACTGCTGTCAAAATGGCTGGTGCTGACCAGACATCCTATGTATGACCATACCTCCATCTGGTCCTGCCATGATGTTCCCATGCGACACACCATCACGCAACAGAATGGTTCAAGCAAATAAAATAAATTGTCCTTAGTTTCCAATGTCATAGTGAATCTAGGGAAGCAGGGAATCTACAAAAATACGCTCTTTAACTCTCAATTTTTGTCACTAACAGTACATGTTACTTACACAAACATCATTATACTATGGGTCATTATGGAACCAGGCACATTTTGAAATATTCTATAAATCGCCTCCATACATCTTTTGAATCCTGCCATGTTGCTACCCCTACTATATGAACTGTTGTTGAGGGATTGAGATTTGAATGAAATAAATCTTCTCCAGCATAAGCCAAATAAAACATGAAGTGACACCATGTCACTGGAAAACAAGCGAGTCCAGGATGGTAAACAATCACACCACCAATGCCATTGATTATTTTCCTATGCCAGCAAACCCCATGGTGTTTTATTTCTTATGTTACAAATGCTGATATTGTTGGATTGACTGCATGTCCTACCTGTCGACTAGCATCTTTAGGGCCTGACTGCATAGCCCATGCTGAGATGACATTAAATCCTTTCACCACATCGGACTCTGGGAATAGAGAAGCGAGGTACTCTGCATTGGATTCTGGATACTGGTTCGACCTCCTGTTGTTGCTGACGTCCACCAAGATTTTGCCAGCTAACAGGTGCTTGATATCCCAGAGAGAAGAGTAGTGCTCTCTGCGTATAGCCAAGAAAATGATGGAAGCTTTGCCCACTGCGTCCTCGTGATGGGTCACATCTACCACATGAGGAAAAAACTCAGCAGCCCGCTTGGGCTGGCGACTGCCCACCACTACATGAAAGCCGCTACACAGCAGACGGATGGCCAAAGACTTGGAGAAATCCCCAGAGCCAAGGATAGCCACTGAGGGCTTGCTGGAGCCTTCTCTGGGCCCATTCTTCAATCCATTAGGAAGGAAGGAGGCTTTGCTAGCAGGACTGCTGCCCATCAGAGAGATGGAGTCCATTTCTTTAGACGTGGAGGGCTCGGTGTTGATCAAACCACGTTTCTATGAAGGACAATAAATATATACTACAGAGTTCCTAGTACAGTTTTCATGTTGTTTTAATTTAACCAGAAACACATTATTTACAATATAAATACAAGTTATGACTTATGTTATATAAAACTGATTATTTATTACATTATAAAAAGTGTTCACTAAGGGATTCAAGACAATATCAGTTACTAAGCTATAACAAAACATAATAAAATAGGCTTGATAGATGTATTAGTGCTAGCTTTGTTTTTATTTTAGTTACATTTCCAGCAATAAGCTGCGATATTTTGCTGATAAGCGTTTTAAAGGTGTTATAAACGTGACCTGTTAAACGAAAGCATGTTTGAGACTATTAACGATACACCATGCTAGATTGTAATGTGTGAACTCTCCAGGTCCCCACAGGTCGCACAATTTTAATAAGCACAATTTGTCGTTTTATTACGTTATAACCGACAGTTGACATGCTGCTGGTACATGGCTGAGAACTTCTTATAAATCAGAAAAACGTCGACATGATGGGCGTCTGGATGAAAACACCGCGCTGTTACTAGCTGATCTGACTGTAGTACTACGCAGCTGTGACCTGCCAGAGACCTGCAATGTCACCCTGTAAGGCTTCACTAGCACGAAACACTAATTTTATTTTATTTTTTGTATCATTATAACGATTTATTTAACACAGTACAGCGGCACATTTAGGAATCATCATGACAAATCTATTCCGGCTAACCTTGATCTGAAACACTGACGTTATCGTTATCCCTCATGGATCCTCCGTGTTTGTGGAATCGCAGGAGATGTCTTCGCTGTCGCCGCTCGCCCCGCCCTCTGTGGTCTGATTGGTCACAGTCTGGCTTCACGGCGAGCAGACCTCCACCAATCAGCGACCAGATACCAGGGCTTGACGACAACGATCTCCTAACCAACTAATAATAATAAAGCATGGATTCCTTTATATCAAATGTAGACTGGAAATGACCCTGGCTCTCCCCGAACAGGTTTTGTATATCTGACAAGGTTAAGGAAGTCCATTATAAAATTCGTTATGAAATCTATACTCTGAACTCTTTCATTTCTAAATATTCTGACATTGATGAGACTAAACTCAACTAAAGATGTTATTTGTTATAAAGAAAATCCAAAACAGGTATCCCTTGAATATGTTGTCAATTTCTTTATTTTGTATGCAGAATTGTTTATAAACAAGTAAAATGGTGTAAGTCCTCTTTGTGTTTTCCTTTTTTCTTGCTTATCTTAACTCTCTCTAATTTGTCTCAAACTTATAAGTATCAAACTCACAACATGATAATGAGAAAGGCTAGTTTCATTAAGAACATGAGTAAATGAAAGCTGAGGATAAACAGTTAGAGCATGTCTCACATTCAACTGTGGGTTTGCTGCCCCGTTTCACTGATCTCACCCAGATTTGACACAATCAAACACGCAGTCATTTTTTCCCCGATAATATTTTTATTAAATACGTTTATTACCTAAGCATACCCAATAGATTCTGTTAGGAGCTGGGTTTTTTGCTGAAATATATCCTATAGCTTAGTAGCCTTTGTTTATGGCCCTTTAAAGTATCACAAAAATGCTGAAGAGGCCTTGGAAGAATATATAGTTCTTTATACAGTACATAATTAAAAAAACTTCATACGTTATAAGCACTTTAATAAGCAGATAACGTAAATGTAAAGTACAAAACAAAGGCTGCATTCACATTATTATTCAAATTAGCAGGATGTCAAATGTCACCATTGCTGTAGAACTATTCAAAACTGCTATTTAGTGCAATAGTATATAATAGGACATGCTGACATACAGTGTGTAGCTTTGCTTTTCCCACTTTTTTTTTTTTTTTGCTTTTTCACATTTCACACACAGATCTCAAGAGTGACCTGAGGCACAATAAACCTAACAAAGCAGCTAAAGAATGAGAGTGTGTAAGGTACCTGTTATATCTGTTATCTGAATCTGTTTGTGATACATTAATGAGGAAGTCATGACAGAGAATCATGTATCAGTTACAAAACAGTTCTTTCCTTCTTCCTTTTACACAGATCAATCCAATTCAGAACAATACACATAAATGTACTACATTATTTTCCAGTTAACTACTGCTTTCATTCATGAAAATTAATGTACTCAAACACACATTTAGAGTGATTCCTTGTCTATTAATTGCTTTCGTCCAGGTCTTTCCCAGCCATGTTGAATGCGTTCCAATCTCTTGTTAAAACAGGGCATGGCTAGCACAACCTTGAGCAGTAACACCACACCTGGGAGGAAGGAGGCCAGTATAAATGATGGTGGTGTGTACCACACATAGTGCTTGAGTTCCACCCACTTCCTCCAGCCAAAGACTAGAGCGTGAGCTGTACACAAAAACAGGGCTGCATGTCCCAGTGTTCTCTACACAAATATGGAGAGAGACAATGCAAAATCAATCATCAATGACAAATCAAAGAACTTTGTATCTATAATGTCTGCATCCTGACCCTGGTGGTTTCTGGTTCTTCACCCACCTGGACACACTGGAACTCTCTCCAGTTTAGAGTGTTCATAACAGAAGGCAGAGACGAGATGGCCACCAAGGTCAGAATGCCCAATCCTAGGATTCCCAGTGAGATGTAGATCTCCATTCTCCAAACATCATCATCTACCCATGAGTTCTCCTTCTTTTGTTGTACCTATTACATAAATCATGTGTGGGTGACAGAGAACAGATGTCATTGTGCTAAATAAAAGTGAGCAAACTTATTACAAAGTTCAGACTTAAATAATTTAAATTATGTATGCAGCACTTATAACAGAGGCTGGAGAATGGAAGAAGTGCCATTTACTCTGTAGATAGTCCTCCAAATATTTTATCTAGCATGTTGTCTCCAGTGTGACAAAGAAATATGTGATTTATGATGTACTACTACTACTACTACTACTACTACAACAATGAATAAAAAATGTTGCTTTAAATGTTGAGTTACGAAAGAAGCACTTTATAACAAAACTCCTAAATACTCATTCATTTAAGCTTACGTTTAAGGCTAGAGAATTTGTATTTGAATTCTTTTCTTATTGCAAAATGCCAGAGAATCATGTTTCATGTGAAAAGGATTAAAACTCCAACCATCTGGACCACGTTTTACAGAGGGACCCTCAAGAGCATCCTGCATCATTGATTGGTTTGGAAAGTGCATTATTCGTATGTATCTTGGATCGCAAGACCCTGCAGCGGATGGTGAATACAGCTGAGATCATCATACACCACATGCTGTATCCGTAAAACCAACAATTGTTGTTGACCCCCCCATCCCCCTCGCCAAATTTACTTTTTATCCTCCTGTTATCTGGTAAAAAAGGACCGAAGCAAACAGACTGTGTAGCAGTTTCCTCACTCAAGCAATCAGGCTGAACACCCAGAACTGAACTGTACTGAACTGACACATATACACTCATTCATTATACATCTTTACACATACGCCCATTCAATATACGCCTACACTTGTATGAACACTGCTAGTATGCTGTTTATCCACATTCACTTTAATGCTGATATTGTAAATGTACATGTGTTGACAAATCCTCTTTCTGTTTACAGGTCCTCTAATTTATACAATGCCAAATACAGTCTGTACACTGGTCTGTGCTATTTTATATTTTATCTGTCCTGTGGTGTATTGTATTGTCTGTTTGCACTGTCTCTGTGTCTTTGTGTAGTAACATGGTTGTGGTGAAATGTTGTTTCATTTCACTATGTACTGTCTCAGCTGTATGTGACTGTATAAAAGCTTATTGACTTGAACTGAAAACTTTCCTCACCTGCTGGTAGGCCCAGTTGAGGAGTTTGTATCTGTATGATCTTCTCATTGGGTAACTCAGGCTGTAAATGGCATGCAGACAGGCCAGAAAGAAAGCCAACAGACCCAACTGTTTCCTCACACCCATCCAGTTTTCCAGCCAAACTGGGAAAGAGCTGTATTTGGTGCCTGACAAAGAGTAAAAGTACTTTAAGCCGACAAGCTTGCTCTGTAATAAATATTACAGAGCAAGCATTCTTATTACATTCGTGGAAGATGTATAAATGAAGTCATTCGGCTGTGGTCGTTCATTCACAGTAAGTTTGGTTAGTGGAGCACGCAGTAAACATTGCACCTTACTGTCACATTCAGCCCGCCTGATGCAGCCGCTTACAGGCAAAGAAGGCAGCTATTTCATTTCACACTGCACTAGATATACTTTGCTCTATGAAGCCCGTTTTTCACCCATGGAATATACTTCAGTGTACACTGTGGTAAATGGGTCCATGAGAAAACAGTGGGTGGATTCAACAATGCCAGTGTGAAGCCAGTGCATATAAAAACTCTTATGACTAATGTTCCGGTGTGAAGCTGCAAAACAGGAGTGACTACAGCAAGAAAAAACAATATTTCCCAAAAGTAAGCACATTTTTTTATTGACTCGTTATTGATTCACCAGAGGTGCGTGAGCTGAACATCTCAATCACCTCTGGTGCCAGTACTGGGTTAGGAATTTCATCAGTGTATAAGATTTCATCAGAACTGTGTTTTCACTGGCTAAATAGCTATAACAAATCCTAATTAAAGGTGGAAACTGTGGAAAATTTGGAACACTGAATGTACCACTGTAGTATTAATAACCAAATTTCACCAAGCACACTTTCAGCTGCTCAAATAAATGTTTTGCATTAGCAGAGTAACTTATATTCAGTAATAGTATTGAGCTTTTATTCAGTGGTAATAATCTAAATTATTTTGCTGTGTAAGAACCTAAGTAGTTCCAGATCAGGCACTGGTTCAGGAACTGTACTTCACTGACAACACCAAGCCACAAGACCAGGGTGATATTTACACAAGACAAGGACCAGGGTGGTTCTGAATCCAATATCAATCCAAATCATGGTAGATATTGGCAGACATTCTATTATGACCTTACTGGCAACAGTTTGTGTTGTATCATGGCCATGACAAATAACTAAAAGAACCCAAAAGACTGACTCATGACATCCTGAACTACAACAATTTTTTGTCTTATCATTTGCAGGAACTCTCTGATTGCAAAATGATGTAGAAGAAGTGAAGATCTACAACTCACTGTGGGTTTACCTGAATGACTATTAATGCTGATACCATGTGCAAGAAGTGACAGAAGGCTTTGAATACTTGAGAACTCAGCAGACGGATTAAAAAGTGTCCGTCTGTCTTAAAAGTCAAACAGGATTTTCTGGAGGCTGTTGCGAAACTATACTCTCCACTCTATAAAATGGTTTCTCTACATACCGTGTAGTGTTCATCATTTATTATCTGTCCTCTTCTAGTTTGTCTCGTGTTTCAAAATATTTACTTTGCTATTTATGGCAATGAGATTTAAATATGTAGATGCAAATGTATTAATAATGTAGATTCCTGCGAGATGCTCGTTCGCTCACCTCTGTGTAGTTGTAGTAGAGCAGCCAGCCCTCCAGGTAGATACACAAGTGCCAGAAGAGTGATCGATGTCCAGGGTAGAACTTTATTTAACACCAGTATGGGAATCTTGTAAAATTCATTTTTATTCTGAGCCACATAAGGCTGCAGGACTTCCCGGAGGAATGTGTACACAAACGCTACAGATAAAAAAACAGCCATGAGCTTGAGAGGGAGGTGCCACTTTGGGAAAAGGGGCATCTCTTGTAGTCGAATGCTGACAGGGAACTCAAATTCCTCTAATGCAAATTCGGACAAAAAGGGGTAACGATTCATGCTTGGCAACATCTCTTCAGCCTCCATCCGTCCCTCCTCAGGCTCCTGAGAGAAAGCAAGAGCTGTAATCAGTGTCTTAAATCTAATTATGACTATGGAGAACTATGATCCTAAGATGATACAGTGCTGTACCAAGTAAATGCTATTTTGAGGCAATATTCAGTGGAAAAGATGCCGTTCTGCTCTGATGTCAAAATGATAACATAGCACCATTCATTTTTAACTTCATAGTTACAAGAAAAGTAGCAAATACAGTATACTTCAGTCCTACAGCATACAAAACCCCTAATACTAAATTAATTAAAAAATGACTAAGTTGTACAAAGCGTAAATCCTTTCTATTCAGAAATCCAGTAATATCTAAAAACAGCGTTTATAAGTTTGCAAAAATTAATCTTTACTGTCTTGACTACTTAACTAAGTAACGTAACTGTCTAACTACTTGACTAAAGCTTATCTTCAAGGTGCCTCTGTTTTAAAGGCAGCAGGTGAACTTTCGTTTCTAAGTGTAACCATTTTGAAAAATGTTATAGTGCATGAAATTTCTCCAGAGCTTTGTAAACTTCTTTTCTAGTTAATGAATGCAAGCATGCCAAACAGGCTAAGTTCATTATTCCTGAGAAGGATTTGATATATTTATGTGTCTTATATGGGTATTTCACCCTATGCTGTAGGGTACCGTGCCTTTTGAGTGAGCTGTAGTCGTTGTTCCACTTCAAACAGCTGAAAACTTTCATCATGGTATGTTGTTTCCTCTCCAGAATCACGAAGACATCTCTCCATAATATGGGAAAAAGCAGAAAACCCTACAAAATTACCCACAATACACTGTTATGCTAGGTCTTTGTGGACCACCTCCACAAGTGCATTAGTGCTTTACTGCAATTCGTTCCCATGCCAAGAATGAGTCTTTCAAGCATGAGGGCACAAACACAAAGTCTGGCATTCACGTGACTGCCCTGTAATATCCAAGGCATTTATTCTTGGAGCTGGGGAGACATTCACAGCTAGTGCTGTTAAGAGGCTTAACATTCAGCATCTTTATAAAAAAGAGTTATTCATCCTGAATTAGTATAAAAAATGTCAAAGAATGCAACATTATTACTAAAACTGTACAGGTTTTATATTGCTATTCATAACACAAAATTAAACATGAAGCATTTGGCTCTAAATTTGGCTTAATTTGTCCCTGTCAATGAAACAGTCCTACTACTTCAAATGTTGAGTTTGAAGTAAATGACAATTTCGATGGTAAATCATTTTATACAATATGTTGCCTAGCTGGATAATACCAGTTTTATACCCATGCTTAGTGTGCAACATTAATAAAGACAACACATGTAGCCGCCACATACACGTAGTGGGTCATACAGTCAAAAAGAGAGCCATACCTCAGGACATAAACTTCACACTTCTTAAACAGTCCACAACAGAGTCCGTGTAACTATTAACACTGTGTGTCCTGGTTTAAATAAAAGTGGTTAAAATAATATGAAGACAAAATCTAAACTTGTAAAATAATGAATAAATTATCTTTTACTCGCTCGCTCTCCCTCTCCCGTTCTCTTTCACACACTGACAAGAGCGCACGTCCTTTACCGGAGACGGAGACTCACTCATGTTAGCCCCGCCTCCTATTGAAGTCCACCAATCACGGTTTTAATACACGTCATACACCGCGCCTATTGTGAAACGTGTTTCCACCGGCAAGGTTAACTAGTCACTTGTTTACGCTTTCAGTATATTGGGTGTGTTTCTGTAATTAAATGTTAAATTATTTATTTTTTAAGCGTAAGGTTGTTGAATGATGTTGAATGAAAGAAAAACAATCCTTTTGCTGGTTAGAACCCCAAATCCACTTTAATTTTTATCCATATTACGCAAAATAGAAGGATATCTAAAATACAATGTCAGAATTGAAATGCATAAAGTCACGCAGATACACGCCAGCAGCGGGTAATGTGCACATCAACCACCAGAAAGGGGAAAATATGTTTTCCGTGATTTTGACGGTGGCATGATTGTTGGTGCCAGATGGTTTGAGTATTTCTATAATTTGGTGATCTGTGATTTTCATAAACAAAAGTGTCTAGAGTTTACTCAGAATGATGTAATAAATGTAAAAAGATGGGAACGGCTTGGTGATAAGATGGCCGGATGGGTTCGAGCAGACAGAAAGTCTACTCAGTCGTGGTGAGCAGAAAAGAAGAGAAGAAAAATAAATGTAGCCTTTTGAATCTGTGCTGAGAGAGAATATAGTGCCAAGAAATCCACCTAGAACACTTTTGGGATGTGAAAGTGTTTTAATAATTATTTTGCCTACATGTATAGTAATTTAAATAATAGTAATAATAGTAATAATAATAATAATAATAATAATAATAATAATAATAATAATAACAATTCTGCAGAAATGTTGACATACTGCAGAGCTAACCCTGATTTATTCTGGAACTGTTGTCATTACCTACGGTGGCTTACTCACATACTGACTCTGAACTTTACCACAGTTTTATCACGTTTGTATTACCTAGATGGCCAAAGGTAACTATCAGCATGATGCTGTCATTGTGTGAATGGTGTTCTCACAGCAATGTGTAGTAATTAACTTTTGCCAAACATATAAAATTTTATGCCAAGCTTTAGTCTAATCAGTTCAAAGACGCATTTTCCTTGAGTCACTTTAGGGATTTCACAGTAAAGTAGTTGTAATACTGTAATGTAATGTAATGTAATACTTCAAAACCTCAAAAAATGTAGTTGAATAATCAAAACTTTTTTATTTGAAAGTTTGCAATTCACACTACTATTAGCTACACCAAATTGTTCACCAATAAGTGTATTTTATTCCATGAGTGTAAATACAGATTTTATTTTATGTTTTGTTCCTGCTTTGCACAGTACTCATTTCATATTTGTAAAAAAGCAAAGCACTTGTCAAAAGTGTCTGAAGTCAGTGGCCTGCACAGTGTTTGACTCTTTGGTTCTGCTCTGCCTTGTCCATCTGAGGAGAGAAAGAATGCATTCTAATTTAATTTCGGTCAGTTTCCTTTAGAGCAGCTCACATGAGCATCCTGTGATTCATCCAATGTTTCTCATTTCTCACCAGAACATCAGACAGGATAGCTGTGGATTAATATCACAGATATCATAATGCATTTCACCAGGTGTCTCCTGCTAGCCATGCTGGCATTAGGATCATTAACTGTGTGCTCCTCCGGCCCACTTCACGCACAGTGTAAAGTGGAATGGTAAATATGTTGTTTGGCTGTCTACCTGTCTATTTGCTTGCTTGTTTTGATTTCACTTTTTTCCTGTTACTGTGCTGTTACATGTCTTGTAACACAATATTTAGAATGCTGTTGTAATACAGTGTTGTGACTTCACCCTGTATTTTACTAGACTACATAGCTGAAGTTTGAATTAGAAATGACATTAGCATGGCGTAGGGCAAATTTATGATAATTTGTCCACCTACCTGCATGTTTTGAGGAGGAAACCCAAGGACACAGGACAAACATGCAGAGAAACAGACAGAACTTTGGCAATATATTCACTCTGGTTGAAGCCAACATGTTTGTTGTCTTCAAAGATGTATGAGAGGAAATAAAAGTTCAAATATCCATTTGTGTCTTAGGAATGTCATATAAATGATTAATGAACGAAATAGACATTAGTTAGTTAATGGAAACTAACAGAACAGTATGCCTCTGTGTAAAAGCTGCGAAACATTTTGCATGTATTCAGCTATATCCTCTTTCATCCAGTTGATGGCAGCAGTTGAATTCAGATGTCAGCCCTTTCTCCACAGACACTGTATATATTTTTATAACAAATGTACAGATGTTGACTAGTGGTAAAGTACAGTGGTTCTTAAAGTGGGATCTGAAGAACCATAGCCTGTGATCTTTTTTATTTTAACTTTCATACAGAATGAGCAATTTCTCTACTATCATTTTTATTTATTTATTTTTTATATTGAATTATTTCACTGTTTGACTTCTCTTTAACTGAATGAAATGAATCCAAACTTTAATATCTAGAAAAAAAAGGTATATACAGTACATAATGTCTACTTGGACATATTATGTTCGGTGTAAAGAAAATATGTTGAATGCTGTTGTACAAAATTAAATAATCAACTTTATATTTGAATAGCTGGATAAGGTACTGAGGAAGCCTGTGGAATTTGATTTACTTTTTTACTTTAAGTTTGAGTAATTCTTGTTATACTAGGAGGAAACATTAGTACCCCAAGAATGTAAGTTTAAATTTCAGAAGAACTGCAACTCAATATTGTAAAATATTATGTTTCAGGTACTTTGGGCTTCCCTGCAGTCATGTGTATGAAGCCTTGGTCACTCAGATTAAAAAGTGGAAGACAATGGAAGGTTGTATTATGGGTGGAGAAAAGTGCCTATACAAGGTAAAAGTGTGTGTGCATGTGTGCCTGTGCGTGCGTGCGTGCGAGTGTGTGTGTGTGTGTGTGTGTGTGTGTGTGTGTGTGTGTGATTATTGAAAGAGCATTTAGCTGGAATGAATACATCAAAATTGTGTTTTACAATTACAGCTCCAGTCAGCCACTGTCCACTTCATTGCAGCAAAGCACATGGCCCCACGGAAGAAATATGTTGAAGATCTAAACTTCAGACTGGTTCCTTATCAATTCTTCACCCACTGCCATGTATCAGTAAGAGTTCACTGATTTTGTTTTGCACATATCATTTTAACATTTACAACGAGAACAACACTGTATGTGAACAGCATTAACATTCTCCATAGGCCATGTCAGTCTCAGAAACCTGGTATGCTGTAACAGACCATGGCACTAATTACTGCAACCTTTACAACTTAATAGAAGGTAATCCATTATACACTGTACTTCACTGATATACAGTACGTGTTTACATATGTCCATACCTAAAGGTTTAATGTCTTGCTTAAGAGTCCATCAGGGACTCTCAGGCTCTCCTAGCATTAAGACTCTGGTCACTAACTTAGAACATTAACCATAGGACTAGAACTACTGTTTAATTTGACCAAGATTTTTTTTTAATTATTTGTCTAGGGTGTGGACTAACTGAGGCTCCTGGCTATAAGGAAATCACCAGTGAATTCCTGTGCACACAGCGCTCCTCTGCCAACTGCACTGTTTACTGATGCTGGCTTCCTTTCATGCTCAATATTAGCTGCAGTTGGCAGGCCAACACTATTAGCAATATATATATGAAAGATTTAAACATAAAGTGAAATGTAATAATGTCCGTTATTTTGTCTCTGTGTGTATAAACTATATGGTTTGTAATGAACATTTTGAGTATTTTTAGAATTTTGGTCTATTTCCCTTTGTTCTGTCTTTTTTTTCTCATCCAGAATTAAATTTAAGAGCATATTTTAGCAGCTTTCCTTTGCACAGAAGAAATTGTAAGGGGCAAATTGAGCTCTCGGTGCAGCTGAGGTGAAGCACTGTCTTCAGAGAAACATTGTTCTTTTTGACGCATAGGGCACTTTTTCTCTTAAAGGAAGAAACGTTTTCTAGCTCCACTCCCAGCTATGTGGATTGAAGGGCAGCTTTTATTAGGACAGCAATATAGTCATCCCAACTCAGCCATCCATCATACAGAATAAAGCACGCCTCAAATCGACACCGTTGGCCTGCCGCGTCACTGTCTGTCCTGAACATTACGACTGATGTGGCCTGTGCTGGCCTGAAGAGGGCAATGTCTGCACACACTTCAGCCCAGTGTTCATTTGATTGTAGCACAAAATGTGTGGTTCTTTTTTTCTTTTTTTTTTTTTTTTACGATTAAAGCTACAGCCTTTTATTAACACTTCACAATGTATCACACTCAAATTATTTTTCCCTCGTATAAAAGTAAGTTAAGTACTGATATGTAATAATCACCGTAAATAACTTTGTCATATTCTGAAAAGTGATAATACTGAACAGATGTATTAGCAGAGACAGAGATGTAGTGGCTGGAGACATAAAAATGTGCAAAGAATTTATTTCTCTTTTATAAATAATTTTATAAAGATAATTAAAGATGAACAAGAATATTTACAGTTATTTACATAGCATTAACAGTTATTTACATACATATATATGATGTATGTTTCTCTATTTACCAAAATTAAGTGTGCCATTGATTGAAGAAATATCTGTAATTATAATAAATATACTCTACTAATCATGTAAAACTCACCACAGTCCTTTAGCTCTTTTTGTCAACACTAAGTTCGATCGTGATTGCCAGCTCTTAAATGTGCCTCTAAGACTACAAGGTATGATGTAGAAGTGTAGCATTTATTACTGTCTTTTTCCCTGCTTCCTAACCCAACCCTCAAAATGATCAAATTTGTCAGTGATGAAAGGGTGCAAAATCCTCTCAGAACCAATTAAAAAGCCCCTGGACCTTCGGGGCAAAAAGCCACAGCCTGACAAGGAAGTGGAGAAAGGTAATCAGCACCTGGCTATTGAACAATATTGAAAAGCACAACAATAACACACAATAAATCACAGTGAGTGCTACAGTGGATATGCTCTCAAGGACAAATAGGTTGTTCTCTCAGGCACAGGGACCACCTTGAAAAAACATTTTGTACTTTCTTTCTCCTCGCCGATATACAATTCCTTAACAGATTTTAAGACTAGATAAAATCTTAAGACACAAACTAGATAGTAAACTACTCTTTGTTGATCTGCATGTAACTGTACCGTTGTGTAATAGAATGCAGCAAATTAACCAATCAGACTTTTAGTAATTAGAAATTGTTTGGGTTCAGGTGAAGTGATCATTTCAGCAGATAATTCTGTAGGTATGCATAATAATGCAGGAAGTTGGATACAACAAAGTAAAATGTTTATATCCTTAATTTGCATATTACGGGGGAATTTCGATGCTTTTCAAAAGGAAATTTGAACTTTACCCTCAGTCAGATTCTATCAGTAGGTCTGTTGGTGCAGTTCTCATTTGGCATGACATAACATCAGATCAAGGAACGAGAAGAATATACCTGGAGGGCTTGCTCCATGTGCCCCAGTCAATAAAACTGAACATCACCCCTTCACCAATCAGACCCCCGATGACCAAGCCACCTGCATGACTGAGTCTCAGACACGCACACTTTCTATAACAATTGCACTTCGTCATGAATGAATTTCCAGATGCTGGTACACCTTCAGTGCGGATTAAATCGGACTTACATCTCACCGTGGCCTGTGTTTCCCCAGGGCAGAGGCAGAGTATGCGCTAGATGACAGCATGACGCTTGTCACCATCATACGCCCAGCTTTTCTTCCCCCTCACTGGATCTGCCAGCACTGTTTATGTCTAGTTTTCACATGGGGAAATCAGAGAGAATAATTCTGTTCTATTGTTGTAAAAAAAATGAACAGACATATATATCATGGTAGATTACCAACATTCAAACAGCATTAAGGTAAGCATGCTTAGATGGTTGCCTCTGGTAAATTAATCCATGTAGAAAATTTAAACCAAACTACCCAAGTGCTGTAAGTAAGTAATAGTATTCAATTATAAAATCCAGTAAATTATGCACTGAGAAACTTTTAACAATATTTATTTTTAGATAAAGAAATGTCATGTTATTTGTCAAGTTAATTGTCATTGATTCATGTATCATTAAAAAAACACCAATAAATCAGGAAATGCCCTTGTCTTCTCTCTCTGGTGCTTTATGGCGGCTGTAATGAACATATCACCCTCAATCAAAATGCAGAACAGGTCTCCTGTTTAAGGTGTCCATTTGCTCATTTACTGAGGTAGTTGTTCAGTGATTTTTTAAACTCCTTGTTTTAATGAAAACCCTCACACACATGATTTCATTTGGCCTGCGCATTAATGTTAGAGGATGTAATAATTACATTGAAATATTAATCCAGCCCTTGAGACAGAGCCATGAATCATCAGCATGATCAAGTTGAACATACGCTCCTGTCCTTTTTCCTATTACACAAGACAAATTAATATGGCAAATAATTGTAATTCGCTGTTAGACAGCCGAAACCTTATTGTAATTGCAGAAAGGTACTATTTGAAGAGGTTTAGGAAAGTGAGAGACTGATTAGGTCCGTTTGATTTGGTATGTTCTGGAAACACAGAGTGTAATGACAGAAAAAGTAAATGATTCAGATCAATACCCAAGATCTGAGATAATTAATCAAAGATGGAATTCAAGATAGATGAGTAATTAGTGAATTTGACCTGTTTCCATTTTATGAATTTTTTTTTTTTTTTTTTTTTTTTTTAGAACAAATTCTTTCTTTTAGAAAAGTGTCTTGGCCTTTTTTTCACATTTGTACAATACATCATGCTCCATGAACAATTATGATTATGTAGGTCTGCTACAAGGGACATGTTTTTCATTCAGTATTAGAAATTTTGTGTTTTAACAAAGATTTAGTGATATAAAGTTGAGTCACCTGAAGTTTAAGTCTTAAACTGTTTCCATTCTGTGTTTTCTGAAGAGCAATGACCCTTGCTACTTTTTAGATGTGTGCTCAGCCTCTGCTCTTCCTGAGTCTGCAAGCCATTCCTCAGCCTCTCTTCACTTTTCCACCGCTATCACTCACTGCCTCACATAAGGCTAAACACCCTGACACAAGCTGGGAGATGGGATTACCAGCAGGGAGCTGGAGGCTGATTGCATTTCCGTGCTGTCTCTGTGGTGGAGGGGGGTGGTGATGATGCCAAGGTGGGCACAGGTGAAGGCTGGCTCTGTAATCCAAGGAGGGAACATTGTGGAGGGCTGGACAGAAGGATGGATGTATGGCTGGTGTCATCTGGATATCTTCATGTTGTTCATCATTCAGTGCTTCAGCTAAAGGGAGGATGTCATTTGGGTCTTGATTTTAGTTTTACAGGTCATTGTTCCGGGAAGAAAATTCCCAATACTACACTTGTGTTGGGTAAAATACCGAAAAGTAGAGTTTGACCAAGAACATGTCCCTGCTTTTATAACGGGAATGCTCAGACAGTCTGTGTTAAGATAATGAATCGATGCTGAAATTTATAGTAGTTCAAAATAAGCATGCATAAAAAATAGACTAATTTATGCCATCTATGATAGTAACTAACATCAGTCATGAACAAATTGGTGTCATTTTGGATGGTTGTTATATTGGTTCACATACGTGTGTTACCTGCTCCATAAATCTCATACGGGCAGGTGGGTGCATCTGAAACTGAAATCATTCAATATGCTTATGACACCCATCAGTTTGACAAAGATGATAATTGAGCATGAAGGTTGGGACATGGGGTCAAAGTTTAAAATGACACCATGCTTTTTCATCTATTGTAGTGTTTGTGTGGTACAAATCTGGAGCCTTGGACTCTTTCATTAGCATATGTTCACCTGCATACAAGCAGCCTGCATTCATGACAAACATGTACATTAAAACTCCTTAACAGCTAACAGGTTCTATGGTGTGTCAATGTGAGGGAACCGTACAGGTTGTAGAACCCAGGTAGAAATCTGCTACAGTTATTATCCAAACTAGCTAAAAATTATGCTATGGGGGATGTGGTAGCATAATAGTTAATGTGTTAATGTGTTGGACTGCTGATCAGAAGTGAGTTTGAATTCCAGGTCTACCAAGATGCCACTGCTGTGCTCCAGAGCAAGGCCCCTAACCCTCAATTCCTCAGCTGGATAAAATCAAATAATATGTACGTTGATTTGGAAAAATGTGTCTACTAAATGCTGTATGGGTTTTTTTTTTTTTTTTTTTCGAATTACACCACATGAATTTTTGGTCCAAAGAAAATTCTGTCATATTTTTCTTGGTACTCAGAAAAACAATAATGTCTGTAAATGTTCCTACAACATATTTTAACATTTTTTATTTAGTGCAATATTAACAGTGTTTGCCTCAATGAGAATGTGTGAGCAAAGTTTTAATAACATTGAGAAGTAAACCTTTATTATAGCAGATCTGTTTGAACATTGCTGGTACATTGTTTCTGAAATGTCACGGTCTAATATTGACAGAACATTCTAATACATTTTTTTGTTAAAGGGGAGATCTCTTGAGGAGATCTTTTTAAGAGTTTGAATATACAGTACTGTGCAAAAGTCTTAGGCACCATATTATCTCTAGTACAAATTTTGTTCTATAAGTTTATGATGTCTGCATTATTATGTACAAGACCATTCCCTACAAAGATACACTAA
>JAOTRN010000046.1:17280739-17297840 GCA_028566695.1 Bagroides melapterus | reverse complement strand
ATCATAAACTTATAGAACAAAATTTGTACTACAGATAATATGGTGCCTAAGACTTTTGCACAGTACTGTATATATATTTTTTTACCATTTAGAAGCTCAAGCACTGTGAAGCATTTGATATTGATTTTAAATAGAGAGAGAGAGAGAGAGAGAGAGAGAGAACGAGCATGATGGAAACACAACACAGGATAGCTCTCAGTGCATCCAGTTGGAGAGTGATTTCAAAACTGACCTTCAGCAAAAATATCTAAGACGAATTTTAAAAACAGAAATTGTTAATGCTAAAGGGGAGGGTTTTATTGCATGGAAATGTGCATATAAACCACACAGGAACCCTGTTCAATACACCAAAAGAGCCACCAGAATGAGTAATATCTGTAATATAAACTACACCATCCTAAAAATAAAAAGAAAATCACAGTTGAGTTTTTTAAGTACTTTTTTACATTCACATAATAGAAAAGACCTTCTATTTGTTAGACCTGAAAGCGAGACCTAACAAACTACAAATACTGACAGTGTTGTCTGGTTTTACTATAGAGTTTTTATGTTTCAAAAAATGAAAGTCTATCTAAATTTCTAACAGGAATGTCACTACACTTCTCAGTAATCTACATATTTTCATAAATTAATAAATTATATTTTAGGATCAGACAGAATATAAAATAAGTGTAAACTATAAAATATGTACCTTATGTATCATAACTAAACTAACTGTCACATGAGTGTTTGTGTAGATGAGCATTTGCAACTTTAATTGTGTAATTGTGTCACTTTCGCAGGCCAAACTGTGATTTCTGTAACGCTCAATATATTTTTGCTTTATGTTGACTAAAGCTAAGAGACTGACATATTGACAAGGTGCACAGAATGTATGTTATGGCTAAAATTAAAATATATTTTTTATAAAATTCCAAAATAAAAGCCTCTTTGTAACACTGCACAGTTCTAAATGCCCAAACTGTATCTAACAATTAATAGCTTTGTATCTGTGATAAAACTCACCGTCTGTGGTTAGAAGTGAATTTTCAAAAATACACACAGTGCAACTTGCATCCCAGTTACAGATCTGGGTGACGGTGTCCCTGTTAAACCACTCTATATGGCAGAAAAAATAAGAGAGAGAGAAGAGTGCAGAAAGGGAGAGAACAATGGAGCATCGATTTCAGGGAGCCCGGCCCCATTGCTCCTCTATTCCAATGCTTTGTTACTGTGGTGATTTGTCACCTTAAAGGTCATTAATCACAGAGTGCTGGGAGTTTGGGCAGTTAAGCCAGGCCAGGAAACCACCCAGAGGAACTTTCAACACAGGGGAAGGTATTGAGGAGTCTACAAACATGTGTAGGACCACTACAACAAGCTTAAATTCTTACGACTGTGGGCCTAATCCAGACTAATTCGAAGTTTAGTAGCCCATTGTGGAACAGGGCACACAATAACAAGTTATAGTACATGGTTTATTACAAAAAGTCACAGAGTTTAAATCATATCAGTACATATTTGTACATTTTATCACTTCATTAATAGCTCACAGCACATCTGTTATACAAATTCCAGATTTGACATAACTCAATTTTCCATTTGTTAAAAAATTATTACTCTGTTGCCCTTCACCTGTACCTTTCTTCATAAGAGTTAATAAACAGGGACAACATAGTTTACTGGTCCCGTTGGTCTGCTGTGAAACATAGAGCACTTCATCCCAGCTTTATTGACTCCAGTATGGAATGTCTCAAAAAAAAGAGATGGTTGGCCTGCTAAATGATAACTCGTTCCTACTCACCTTTAATACAGACAAGACAAGATATTAATGCAAATTAATGCGAAGAGGAACCAAAGCTCAGTGGTAGCAAATTGATATGACGGTGTACTTTACTCTGTAACACAGGCAGAAGAGTTAAAAGTTTGTGTAAGACTGCACAATAGGTATTCATAAACCATATTATATTTTTTTTCTCTTTATGTGTGCTCTTGACCAAAGAATTATACTGATTATACGGCCTGGGACATTTTCTAAGCCTCAGTTGTTAGGAAGTATTTATCAGTCTCTCAAATATTCTGATCTATACTGCATACCTCTTTGTGTAAAGGCAAAAGAGAAGAAAAACAGGCTTTCTGTAAATGTGTGCTCTCTACTGAGGCTATGCTTCAGTTAAAGGCCACACGAAGAGAGGATACAACAGTATCACAAGGCCATATCTGTGCTCTTTTAGAAGTGCTAGTGTCATTCAGCCATAATAGAGATATCAGTAGTTTGTGAATGAGGATGTATGGCAGATGAATGCGGAAAGGGAATAACCTTAGGCCACAAAGAGTATGTGGGTTATCAGAGAGCCTGATCTCTGGCTGCTTTGATTTGACTCAGTGAGGAAAGTGCTGTGTGGGCCCAAATGCCCTGGATGTCTGACAGGTCTCTGCGTCTGATGAAAAGAGTCCGAGATGACCAAAGATCTGCAAATGGGACCTGCTCCACAGATGAATGGCATAAAGTTGAAGCTTTTGTGTTGTTTGGTGGCCTTATGAAAACGCAACATCGGATCTCTCTGAGGGAACTGATAGAGGGAAAGAGTCATACATCACAGAGATGGATAGCCTCCATCTCTCTCTCTCTCTCTCTCTCTCTCTCTCTCTCTCTGTCTTTATTTCTAACCATTTTAAGATTCATATTAATGCCTGCAGATTTGATTTTGTTTTATTATTTAGTTAATCGTCTTAAATCGTATTTTTTATATTTTGTTCAGTAACTTTTACAAATCAAATTATTCAGTAACTATCATGAGACTAATAGGAAAGGTGTCTAAATAGAAATGTGCGGTAGGTACCTTAACTGTGGATCCACTAACAGAAATGTGTGTATCATTTCATATTTCTTTTCTTACTCATTGACCTAATATGTTTACACTCAAAAACAATATCTTAACACATCCGAATAAATATCGCCTTCTCTCGAGAATAAAAGTCAGCATTATGAGTGTTCTCCATATATTTCCTTCATCTCATTTTGGCTCTTTGATACCCTAAAGGTAAAGCATATTCCCATCAGTACAAAAGAAGTAGTGGCTAAAATGCCCGATCCTTCACTTCCGAAAGATTTATCACTTCATAAACCATTTCCGTTGTAAGATTGACTCCCCTCACCTTTGTGGCAACTGCCATTCTTTTTACGGATACGGTTCAGGTTAACACAATGTGTATTGTCACTCTTCTTCCCTGTCAGCAAGGTTTATAGGGCCTGTAAAAAGGACACTCCATGACACAAATGGAATGTGTTCCTCTGTCACAACAAATCTGCTGGCATTTGATGGTTCACAGAATCGCTTTACACGCAAACCAAAGAGTAGTGCATATCTTCAGTTCTGGAGAGAAAGCAGTTGTATTTAACGAGAACATTTCATGAATATCTTTGGCATACTTTTACGTGAACTTTGAGGAAGCTGTACATGCTGTCAGGTTTTGATTTCATTTTGGTTGATCTCGTGTTGATCTACAGTTTAACTAATGTTTATCTGTGCTGAAAGGAACTGATCTAGTGTTTAACATTTTATCTTATCTGCCAGAAACCCATCTACAGTCAGCATATTATAGTTCTTGTATACTTCTATATGGTCTAGACTATCCTGTCCTGCATAATTTGATGTATTTATCATGTAGGTCTCACAGAGAACAGGGAGAGAACTTTGGTATGTTTTGTTATGTTGCTATATGTGGTATACCGAAAGTAAAATTGAATTGAATGGAATTAATCGCGGCGAAGACTTTGGTGCAAAGGTCTACAGTGAAAGGTTTCTCTGGTTCAACTTTGTCCTGTAAGTGGATCCCCAGAAGCTGCATCCATCATCAGCATCTGTGATTCCACACATCTAATTAACAAGTTCAGATTCTGCTTTGTCTTCGAAAAGTCTAATTGTGCTCCAAATTAAAGAGCCTAATGAAATCAAGCCTAAAGCCTATTTATCACTTGCTAAGTAGGAAGGTGAAGACTGCTAAGCCTTCCTATAGTAACGGTATGATGGGGAGGAATTAAAATCATGTCTGTTGTAAATCTAGGTTTTGCTTTGTGCCATAAAATAAGAGTAGCTGGGGATGATTTCAGCTTCCGGTTTAGTGACTTTAGAAAACAAAGTGTATTTGTTGTCCTGCATTGTCACACAGTGCACTTATGAGATGATCGAGAAGCCAGTGTCATGTACAGCAAGATTAGCAGTATACATGACAGGGTATAGATACTATAGCTATGTGAAGGACTATTTACTTCACATGTGGGCTACAGTGACAAATAGAGGTTGGCTAGTGTTGCTCTTCAGTAGCAGAAGGAGTAATGGCAGAACTGAGGACTGTAGGGTGGTGGAGGATGACGGCGATGAGGTGATGTAGCCCGGCCAGATTTGATAGCTGTCACGGCAGCGGTAGCGGCTGACAGTTGGGACAGATGACTCCTGGTGGAGCATGCAGGAGAAAGTGGTTTAAGAATGCCTGTGGAGATGACAGAGGCCTCTTTAATGGGTCCCGCCAATCTGATTAGACTTTATTGTCTGTGTGAAGCCCAGCCCATAATTCAGTTTGAAGAGAACAAAAGGGTCTCCATCATCCTGAAAAAGTTCAGACTCTGCAATCTGCCGGACGGATAGCAGACGAACAGGAAAAATATAGCCTACCTGTGGTCTACCCTCTAGCTTTTAGAAGAATGGCTTTGCAGTGAATCTATACTGACTAACAAAAATCGGTGGACTAGGAACGTTTAATAATGACACCTTTGCTTATAATTAAGAGTTTTAATTTACACTCTCAGTCTTCCATCTTGCCTGATGAATCAAATGGCATGTCCCATGACACTGAGGTGCGAGAGTCACCTTAATGTGTAATTAACACCTATCCATTTAAAATTTAAAGGTAAATATGTAAATGATGGTGTATTACATGAATCCAGGCTTTGATAATACAGCTTTATTTACACTACACAAATTAAATACAATATAATTTGGTAAATTTATAAAAACTGTGCTAGATAAATACTAATAGAAATAACCAAATAAAGATATACAGGAAAAAGATTCTAAAAAATATGAGTGGTGACTAAAATAACTTGCTAGGCAGATAGTACACTGTAATCTTATCTTTTGTTGTCAAGTAGACAGTTGATCAACAACATTCCATACTCCTTAACAAATTATGTCATAGCAAACACCATCTTTAGCAAACATAACCCATGTTCTTTTAATGATTTCTATGTACACTGACAGTTGAGAGAGAAATCTTTTTTTTTTTATTATTATTATTATTTTTTTGGTTAAATTGCTTTAATTTGAGTAATCTGAAATGTAAAAATCTAACAAGAATTTTCTGAATTAAGAAATGAATTTTACTGGAATAATCTGGATCTACCCTAATTGGAAAGTCCATTTTATGGCCATGGCCAAGTTTATGCCTCTACCTGGTATTATATATTTTTTTTGTTTCTGCTATCAATGTACAGTGTACAGTGTCATATCTATAGATTTAATGAGTTGATCATCTAAGAGCATCTTCCTTCATCAAAGCACTCATTTAAAGTTTTATTATGATTTGAGACCAGTTTTAATATATTCTGTATCATATTGTTTGGCCTGTGGCAATAATCGTGACTTCACTGTAATAAAACATGAGAAACTCCATGTGCATATTGACTGGCTGTGAATGCCTTCATATATACACACAAAATAAAGAAAGTCACTTTTCACTGTAAAATTGTCCATATATTATGCTGGATTATTGTTCATCTTTCAAATTTCCTTCTTATTTGATCCCTTTTGTGTTCAGGATCTTTGTCACTGTTTTCAGATACTTCGGGTCTGGGTAGCTGAAGCTGACAAAGAAAATAGAATGGAAGTAAAACTTCTACTAAAAAAAATGTTCCATCTGCATTATCATAAGACATCTAATTTCACATAGTCCTCACCTGTCATGGCCACCACTCTCTTTGGTTTTTAAAGGAATGTCAGAAAAGGTAACTCGTTCTTCTCCGGTACTAGTAGTTGCCACTGTAAACAGCAGCTTGTGTTTGAATGCTACCTCTAGCAGGCGATACACCTTCCTTCCTTCATGGTTTTGAGGCACAAAGGCCACTGTTTTAAGACCGTAGTATTTCTGCCCTGGATTAGGATGCTTCTCCTTCAAAGAAAAGAAGGAAACACTATCACAATGATGGTAAGTCATATTATCAATGTAGAAACACACTAATCAGTGAAGAAGGCCTTTTGCTGTGATTGCCGGTAGTTAAATTTTTCTTCATTAAACCCCAGAAACTCACTGCCCTATAAACAGCTGTCACAAAGACCTGATTATAAACAAAATGCAGATGTTACTGTAATCTTGAGTGAAACTGGTTGAGCCAAATACCACAGACCAGAGAAAACTCAGGGAGGAATGTCCTTGAGGCTACTTCTAATAGTTTAACTAAGCTAACTGAAACTGTCATGCATATATTTTTTAATACAATGAAGATTAATAGAAAATGACATAAAAAAAAGAATTACAATCTGACCGTCTGTATTCCATCTTCAAATTCAAAGTTTATCTGTATGGTGTCACAGTCTGGGTATCCTTCCACGTTCCTCCTCAGGTGCGTTATTGACATTTGCCCATCATCTGGTTGGTTTCCATTTACTATTTTAGAGTTCATTTTGCTAGTTCCATTGGCACCATTTTGAACTGCCCATAAAAAATGAACTGGTTTACACCCTGGACCGTAGAGTAGAGTGGCACGATATTAAGATAGTATAAAAAGTGAATACAATAACATACCTTGGTCTGACAGTGTCGGAGGTCCAGTGCCATTCAAATATCTGGTGCAATACATCTTATCTTTGCTCTGCTCAGAACCCATGATGTGGTTTATATCAGTCCTGGTATATATCTGATGTGCTAAGAGCAGTGCACAATGAACAGCATATCACTAAACATCAGCGTTTAAGTAAAAATTGAAACCGATTTTGAGTTATCTAACCGCTGCTTTAAAATCCTTCCTCAGGTTGTAGTGCTTCCATTCACACAAAGTAGACAAACTGCAGAGTGACAGCTGAATGTAGTTGATCCTGTTTTAGTTGTCTGCTGATGGCTCAGCCCAGAGAACTGGAAGCATGGCATGGTGTGGGTGTGAACTGCTTCCTTATTCTAGTAAGCTCTATAGGTGAAAAATGACAGAATAAACTTAATCTTATTCTTAAGTGCTACATCAAATCTGTCTAACAGCAATGTTTGCTAAAATTCTAAATCACTGTTGTGTCCTGGTTCACTGCTTAGTTACTCATTATATATATTTTTAAGTAATGTCTAGGAAATTTACTGACACTAACAGGTAAAGGATTTTTAAAATACAAGGGCAAGGAATGTAGTTTAGCTTGTTTAACTATGCACCATTTCATAACATTTCCACTTAAAACTGAAAAGGAATTAACAATGACTATATGTCTTGAGTCTACACAAAATACCACAGAGTTGGGGACATGGTTCAGCTTGCAAAATTATTTAGCAAAAAAATGAAAAGAAAATAGAATGAAATGAGTCCAATTTGCTGTGAAAACCATGAATTGTAACATTTGTAACCAGAGTCACATAATTAGTTTAATGGAGTCTACCTGTATGCAATTAGTGCCACATAATCTCAATTTTCAGTTCCTGGAAAGCACCAGAAATTTTCTAAACAAAAATTCTCAGTCGGTTAATGAGCTATCAAAGCAAAAGCTATCTGAGATAATGGTCTGGAACAATATCAATCATGGATTCATCATTAAAAAATCTACTGGAGTGTAATTAAATCTATTATTAAAAATGGCATTATGGCACAACCATGACAATGAAAATTCAATGATCAGATCAAGAGAGCATCAACTGGCTAACTCAACATGATGCTACCATCACCACGCTCTGCTTTAGGAGTGCTGTCTGTGTGAGAAGCAGAATGCTTTGAACCAAGAACAAAAAGTTCAGTGTTGCTCTCAACAAACCAGAGAACTACCTTTTTTGTGACTCTCCAACAAATATTTTGACAAACTCCAAATAAGGTGTCATGTTGTGTGACACTCTTTCATAAAGCCAAGCTTTGTGGAGTATGTGGCCAGTGACTGTCCTGTGACCTTGCCAGCTTCATCAGATATATACATTGTCTGTTGGTTACCTTGTCCTTACCTGGTTTTCGACTCCAGTTGTTGTTGAGGGGTATTCTATAATTATTCTTTGTTTATTTGTTAAAAAACGGATTAAATGGTGCACTGTATAGTGTTAAAAGTTTGTGATCCTTTTTAACATTACAATATATATATTTTTTTAAATAAATTCACAATATATGTTTTTGCTCATGCAAGGTACTGTAAGTATGAACCTGCCAAGTCCTGGTAGATTAATGCGATAATTCATTAATTTACATTTACATTTACATTTAAGGTCATTTGGCAGACGCCCTTATCCAGAGCGACGTACAAAAGTGCTTTTAAATCTGTCTTTGAATAGATTAGCTCAGGTTCAGTATGTCGCAAGGCTAAAGATACTAACAGCCTAAAACACTTCATCATTATTTGTGACGAAGTACTACAACCCTAATGTTTATATATCATTTCTTGGCCTTGAATTTACAACAACAACAACAGTTTACCACCAACTCATTTTTACAGTTGTAATCCAGAGGACTTGGGTGTTTCGGTAAAATCGTAAACATTTGAAGACATTCCTGAATACTCGGTTTAAACTTATGTTATATTTCTTTAGATGTGACTGTCCCAGAGAGACTCAAAATGAAAATGAAAATGATTTCCTTAAGTTATTTTAAGTCTTTTCTCAGGTGTTTTGCAAGCTGCAAGCTGATTAAGTCTAGAATCTCTGTAGATTCCTGCAATATAGTGCTTCTTTATTAAAAAGAGCAACCGAAAGAACCAGAGGAAACTGAATTGTCCAAAATATGTGGCAAAAGCCTCTAAATGGTAAATCTGGTGCAGGTATAGTACAGTCATTTGGTAAATGAGCTCCTCTGCTATGACAGAATTGGTAGATCCTGTTTTACCTCCACTCCTGCTGCCTGAAAGATTTAATTAACCTTGAAGATCATTGCAATCCGCCCCTTATTTCTGACGACCACATACTCTTATTGCACAGTTATATGAGTGTGTATGTGCATGGCTTCTTGTCCAATAATGTAACCTACATGTGTACATGTTAAGGATCTAGTTGGACCAAACAATAGGCAGGGCTCCACTACACTATTAATAAAGGATACCAGGTGAGCAATTCATAAAGAGCAATTTAACTGGAATCTCGTGCTCCCTCAGGGCAGTGCTGTATTTCTAAGCAGCACAGAAGCTGTTAGCGGATGTCTGTCAGGCAGCAGGGAGGCTTAGCACAGCTGTGTTCGGCACTGAAACAGAACGATCGCTGCTCTGGAGCGTGCCGGAACATTCCTTGCTGATTTTGGCAACAGCCTCTTCCTCTTAAATCCTTGCGAGCACGGCATTTCCATGGTGACTGAAAACTTATGGGAGCCATCTTTATTCATCAAACGGAGTGTGGGGTTTGAGGACAGAATGGCAACGCTGACAAATGAGAGCAACAACACAAGGGCTGTTAATAAAGATGGGTGGGGAGGTCGAGAGAGGTAGAGAAAGAAGTGATGAGAGAGAGAAGAGAAGAAGGATAGAATTGAGGTAAAGGGAAAGTTACAGGAGGTTTTTTATATCAGCACTGAGAATCAACATTTTAATGACAGCAAGTTATGAGTGTTCTCTCACTGCCTTAGATTAGGGAAATATGCAAGCACACACACACACACACACACACACACACACACACACACGTGCGCGTGCTATCCTTGGCCATCCATAATTAACCTTAACCTCAGTAACCAAAAGAAAACCTTTTGGCTCATTTCCGCTTTTTTTCTTTATTAAAATCTGCAGTCTTTGTAGGACAAAGCCAAATATCTCCAAATGTCCAAACTGTCAGATATTTCTGTTTCTTGTGTTGGAAATTTGCTCCCTGCTACCCCATTAAAATCTAACTGCAGATGTAATTTTACATCAGTTTTATCAATCAATCTATCAATTATTTGTGTGTGTGTGAGAGAGAGAAAGAGAGAGAGAGAGTGAGAGAGAGACTGTGACTACATCTGGTGATGTCTGTGTACAAAGACTCTTAATTCCTCTCCTTGTCTGATCATTATTCCACCTCTCACAGCTGTGAGCAACCACTGTGATGTACAAAGCACCCAGCAGAGCAAACCGTTCACACAAACAAACAATTAACCTCCAGAAGTCTGCGTTTAATCAGTCCTCCCTCCCGCTTTTTATCTCTTTATCAGGCTCCCGATTTCACAGTCCAGCTATGCCCAGTGGCACTCAGATTGACAAGGTATAATCTCTGCATGCGGATCTTCTCTCAAACCGTTGTGGTGCTCTATTAATAGCCACCAAAACAGTGCTGCAGGAGTGGCAATTCATTCTGACGCGGGCTCGTCTTTAGCGCCGTCTCTCCCGCTGCCTGACACTCGTTAACTTCCTCTCCTCAGCGGCAGGGTGTGAAAGCAAGTTGTGCACAGGTCACTGCAGGGACCACAGCTACTGACACAATGCTGCAAGCTGTCTACACTTTGCTATTAGAGTATTCTTGTGTGAAAGCAGACTGCTCAGACACAATACACACACACTTACAAATGTGTGCCCTCATGACCCTCAAGACCCTGTCATCAAATCACAGGAAACTGGAATTGCAGTTAATGTAGCTATGTTGATATCTTTGTTTGGTTTTGACTGAAAGACGCAAAATGCCCTTTCAGGTTGGTTTTACTGAACGCCCATGCCAGTGCAGTTAAAGTATCGGAAAATCACTTCTCCAAATGAGAGCTAATGGACTTAAATGAAGGTAAAATAGCGCATTTTTTAGTCTAACTAATTAGTACATCTCCCCAGGCTGTATCTTAGAATTGGATCAGACCTCCCCATCTACATACATCCTACAATTAGGGAGAAAAGAGGAAGTCTCATGGGGTTTCAGTAGGAGGAAATCAATGGGAGATTAATATCATGTGATCTCATTCTTCATTTCATTTTTTGAGTTGTCACAAAATCACAGTGTGGATCCTCTGTGACCATCAGTACTGGATAACTCCTCAAACATTTATGAAAATATAATGTAGTAACCACCAGAAATCACAGACTCTTTAGCAAATATGCAGTGTCAAGTAACAGTGTAAGCATCACAAAAACCCACAGACCATATAAAGGGATTAAAACTATTTTTTTGTCTTGATATAGTGTTGTGAGTGTTTGGGTTCTGAAGTACTGAAAAAAAAAACAGAATAGTCTAATGTACAGAGCTTTGCTACTATATGCAGCAGGGCTATGACAATATACAAATACATACATTTATTACAGGCATAAATTATATACAGCAGATAGATACAATTAAAAAAAAAAAAATGGTGTCAAAAATGTTCATAGGGCAACTAGTTGAGGCTAAAGCTTTTTTGTTTAATTAGGTGAGATATTGTTAGATATATTCACAACATCCTTAGGAACTGCCTGATGAGAATAATGGTGCACAACATGAGGCTATTAGGGAAATAAAACCAAATTATTAGATAATGGTGAAAGTGTGTGTGTGTGTGTGTGTGTGTGTGTGTGTGTGCGTGTTGGCCTGTAACTGTCCTCTCATTCTGAGTTTCCACAGTGACCTTGACCAGGATAAAGCAGTTAATGAAGCTGAATGAATGAATGATAAATGCATGCAACAGGCTATTGTGGACACTGAGGAAGTCTAATTATACAACAATTTTAAAATGAAATAAATTCAGTGAATAATATACACATGAAAAAGGCTATTATATGACGGTTACAAATGTATAATCTGTTCGCATTATTTTAAAAATGTTCCTTTTTCATGATTACAAAAAATGACCTTATTATTAATAAGCATAATATAATATCCTTATTTTATAAGTACTTATTGAGTTTATTCAGGTTAATCGAGCCTTGTTTACTTTGATTCCACGTGTGGTTATTGTGTGGTATGTCAGTGTGACCTGTAGGTTTGAACAGTAGTCAGTCAGGGTTTTGTGTGTGTGTGTGTGTGTGTGTGTGTGTGTGTGTGCGTGTTCTGCTCTGTCCTGCTGTAAATGTCTGTGATGTATTAGCACGGAGCGGCTCAGTCAAGCATGCACAGCTAACAAATTGGCTGTGGAGCGATCGATTTTCCTGCTCTGGTCCTCTCCACTGGGACCTGAAAGAATAAGGCAGACTGGGAGACAAGGACGGAGTTAGAGACATGACAGGGTCCATGCTAATGTGTGTGTCAAGGGATAGTGATCATGCCCATGCTGTCCATGCTGTCTACCTCACACACACGCATGGACAGATGCATGGTATCTATTATAAATATGAGCATCTAGGTATGTATATGCAATTTTTTGCTCCTTTGCAAAATCTGGGAAGAATAGATAATAAAATCTGTCTGGGTTTATGGTTAAACTCCCATTACAGGTGGCCTTTGCTTTATTAAATCTGACCATGTGTGTATGAATTACGGCACACGAATTGTGTTCTTGTGAAGAAAAGGCCTCATAGCGGAACCAATGCTCTCCAAACACTACAATAACCCATGTATTTATATTATACTTTAAATAGAAAATATTTGATCATCCAAATACCAGTACAAATAGGGTGTTGACTACATTCACAATCAATAAACTCTTCTTTTAAGGAAACTCCAGACCTCCAATTATCTCATTCCACTGCAGTTACACACCACAAATGACCAGCTGAACAGAGAGGAGAAGGGCAACAGGACTCTAGGGAATGAGTAAGTCAATACAGTCCTCTATCCAGTGTCCTATAGGAGTATGTAATGATCAAGAAGCTTTGACAAATATTGCTCTTCTTGCTCATCCATATCATATTCCACAGACAATTTATCCTGTCCAAAAAAAGTAAACATCCAGAATGAGATATTATCTGTTGCTGAATGGTGATGATGATGTTAAATGATTATTTTAATGTAGGTGGCGTATCGTCACAGCTAAGTGAAAGTAAACACTACAAGCACCCGTGACGGGGTTGAAAACGTTTAAACCTGTGTGAAGAATTTAGATGATCCAGTAGCTCGAACAGACAGCAGCAGAATTAGCATCAGTTCACTGGACAAAAATTGGGTGAAGATGCCAATATACAAAGACAGTACAGCAACGTAACTGCACACAGCACATCTTAATAGACAGGTTGATTTTGCTGCTCTGTGCAGGGCAGTGTAACTTTCTCCAGTGCATCGTGTACTAATTAAATGCATTGCACTCCATTCAGGAATGCCACAATCGATTTATCATCTTCAGTGAAAAGACTTTACACAAGAAGAATTGAAGTGGTTATTGCCTCTATTTTGTGGAGGTGATGTTGTGGGACAAAGAGATGCCCTTACAAATTTAATGGAAATGACTAATATTTCATTTATACGGTGAAATTTACAAGATATTAACTCATATTTACATCATCTGTATAGATTTTTTCATATCTTGCCTGTATATCTTAAATGTGTTTTTCTTTCCTAGGCCAAATGAATGAATGAATGGATGAATTCTGAATGCATTAATACTAATACTATATAATATTAAAGACATGGAATATAAATTTTTAACCGGTATAAAACCGGTAAATATACAGGCACGTATGTACACGGTTGTGCTGTAACGAAAGAGGGTGGAGTATTCACAGCTTATAGCTTATAGCTTGTAGGGATTGTTTTTTTTTATATGTACTGTAGAATATAAGGCAAACATTTTAATCTGTTTGTTGTACCGCATACAGACCTGAACACAATGATACACTCTGTTTGCCAGTTCATCACACTGTAGAGATTGTGTGAGAATTCCTTTCAGAAGATTGAGAAGACAGTGTCACATATCAGGAGCAGAAATGTTTGGAGAAATGGTGTAAATAGGGATTAAATATAAAATAAAGTTTATATATTATAATTTGAAATGCATACACTCCTTGTGACATTGTAAATAACACTGTGCTCCTGTGCTCATTTATATGTAGTCCATAACACATGATCATAATTAGTGTGCATGATATATTAAACTCATCCAATTTGAACGAGTTCACCCTCAAGACTAAATAACAACACACAGTGGTTCCTAAAGAGTATCTCTCTTTCTCTGTAAGAAGACTGATCAGCTGTTGTATGGCTCACCATGTCTTTGTTAGGGCTTCACTTTCTGTTTGGTTGTCATGGTGACTATCGGTACATGGGTCCTATGGGGAATGATTCCATGACTGGCCTGTTTGACTTGTCTAAAGTCCACTCCATTGTCCTCCTATGTCTCTGCAGTGCTGCTTTTGTCAGGAATGCTCTAAAGTCCGCTTCTGAACCAGATGCCAGATTGTCTCCTGTTGAACAGATCCTGCCCACATAGTGATAGACATATCGGATGAGTCTTTACGACCTGGTGTGAAGGGTCCACTCTCAGACTCGTCCCACAGAGATCAGGGTAATGAGGGCACTAATTGAGCTTCCCATGCTAGTTTGTGGGTCACTATTGATGTACAGCAGGAATTAAAGGGTGACATGGTGGTTAGCATTGCCACCTCACAGCTTCAGGGTCCTCGGTTTCATCCTGAGCACAGGTTACTGTCTGCACAGGGCTTTACAAGTTCTTTTATTGTCCATGTGGGTTTCTGCCCACTTCCCAAAAACACTTACATTGCTCTTAGGTGTAAATGCGTATTGGTGTGTGTTTGTGTGTGTGTGTGTGTGTGTGTGTGTGTGTGTTTGTGTGTGTGTGTGTGTGTGTGCGCATGATGCTGTGCATTAAATTATATTCTTATTCTGAGTGCATTCTTACCCTGACTTTGGATTATATTTCACCCCACACATTTCTACTGATGTCATGAAACCAGCCCTGATGCTTAAACCTTTCATATAAAATAAAAATGTACTTTATTATTTTCCCCTGTCTTTAAGTAATCAGCATTAGGGCCTATGATGCTCCATATCAGTCAAATGAAAATCTGTCACATTATTAGAAAATATACCCTCAAATTTGTAAAGATGGTAAGGCTTGTTAGGTGATTTCTGGGTTTGGTTAAGATTTCATTTAGTATATGTATATAAAGATCTCTTCTAAATAAGACAATGTGGTGTCAGTTGTGTCTATTTGAGATGCTTTTAAAAATAAAATTAGTATATACGTAAAATATTTATTTGCAATATTAAGAGTAACAACCAGAAGATTGATCCATAATGGCAGAGAGAGAGAGAGAGAGAGAGAGAGAGAGAGAGAGAAGGACAACGGTGTGATGTGACTTGTTTTTGCCATCAAGTTTCCAATAATTGAAAACACGATACTCTTTTATACCTTGACAACAAATGGAGATATCAATGATATTAGAAGAGACAAGAGACCCTTTAAGCTACTTGGCACAATTTGCTTTGAGTTAATAGTCTCCTCTCCTGGAGATTTGATAAGCATGGAGTGAAGTGAATCACATCCCCATCCAAATAGTTTCACAGCACTTGTCACAAGTGATAAAATCAAAGTAAAGGGAACAGATCCAAGGTGGTGTGTGAGTGGTTCTCTGTCAGTTTGTCTGTGCTGTGCCTAGTTGTGCATCAGAATGCTGAATGTTTTCCAGATTTCTAGTATTGCAATATAATTCACGCCAGACATCTGTGTTATTAAAGCAAACACAAACATTTATTGTGTATTTTTCTATGGTATGTCACATATACACAATGAATACAGTGTAAAGACAACCGGCTGAACATAAATGTCAGAGTGTGAAGTGTGGTAATGAAGTAATGAATAGTTCAACAGACCACTTTACTCCCTTGTTAATAGTAATGACAATTAAAATGAAATCTCTCTCTCTCTCTCTCTCTCTCTCTCTCTCTCTCTTGACATGACTGAGGGAGATAGGATGAGGGTGAAGGTAATTGGGCATTTTTTTCACAGCACAGATCAGTCAAAGTCCAGGAGGATTTTGGAGTTGTCAGGGCCAGCTCCTTTTGGGTTTTAATTATCCTCTTTGGAGCTCTGTCAGGGACAACAGTGTCGGTGGGCCAAACTGTTTTCCAAAACAGAGCTTTAAGATTTTGAGTCTATCAAGCCAAGACAGGGTCGTCTCCCATCACACTGAGTAGCATGCTTTGTATTCATACACACCACTAGAGACAGGCACCGGCTGCAGGCCTATACTGTGAAAGTGGAGAAGAGTAGAATAAATAAAAGATTCAGATTCTCTGCTTTCCCTGTCTCTGAATAACAGCAATAAAAATAAGTCTCTTTAACCTGTTTGAACAATATTTTAACATCTGTTCATGAATATGCAGAAATTAATTGTTATACGTTACACTGGTTATTGCATTTGCCTCGGCAAATGAGCAGCATGCTGACGGTATGTGTATTATGTGAGTGTGTGGATTAGAGACACAATTGTGGTGTGATGAAAGCAGACCAGTGACATTTTACTCTGCCATCTGTAATCAAACCTCTTTCATGTGGGAAACGCTTCTTGTGTATCTCCCCTCTCGCCCCCTCATCATTAAATGTTACCTCTTATATTAACATGTGGCAATATCCCTCCTCACTCCTTGACCTTCTGTAATTAAGAAAGTGTGTGAGGGTGTGTGTCTGTGGGTGTTATTAAAGTAAGACTGTTATAGATACCTGAGCTTGTGAATGTGAAAAATAGCAGTTGATTATTTTCTAACAGGAAAATGCATTCCCTGCTAATTTTATAGTTTGTTCTTATTCTTTCAGTATTTGTTCTATCATTTTCACCATATAACTATAATAATATACTAGTTAACATGGAAATTTATACCCTTTCTGCCAACACATATTCCCCTTTAAAGGGACACTGTGGCTAAAATTCAAAATTTAACAATGAATTCATCAGTTATATGCTAACACAGCAGTGTTAGAAGTATGGTGAGATTTCAATGTTTAAATACTGCAAAAATATAAATAAATAAACAAAACAACTTGTCAGGGTCACGGACTGTTTGGGACATTGGGGGGGCGCTCTGGTTGTGTTTTTGTCTTGTGCCATGTGTGTTTGTTATTGTTTTTGGTTTTGATCACGTGTCC
>JAOTRN010000046.1:17253056-17280639 GCA_028566695.1 Bagroides melapterus | reverse complement strand
CTGTTTTGTGTCTTGTCTAGCGTGCGTTTTGTTTCTGTTAATAAATCGTGCTGGATGTCATCCCCGCAATTGGGTCTACTCCCCGTTCCTGTGTCCAGTTCCCAAGTTCCCGTGCCGTGACACAAATAAGTGCAAAAAAAAACAAAAAACATGAAAAACATTTGGGAGTTTGGGTGGGAAAAGAGGAGAAATGTGCTAAATACAGTGCTAAATACCAAATAGAGACAGAATTGCTATTTAACATCATCAGTAGAAGACACATGAAGTCTGCTTTCAAACCTCTTTTCTATCCTCCAGGTTGAATTGTTGTACAGACACAACAAAAAAGTAAGTATTTGTCCTATTAACCAGAGATTGCAAGTTTGAGTCCTGACAGTGGGTTAGAGCAAACTCTGAGTGCTATGAGCCCAAGGTGGGAGGGATGACATACAGTATACACATACAGTACTCTCAGCACTCTCTCTAATCAATCACAATAACACTGGCCAATCATGAGCATCTGTGCACTCAAGTAGGCACATAGAGCTTTCTCTGTGTGTGTGTGTGTGTGTGTGTGTGTGTGTGTGTGTGTGTGTGTGTGTGTGTGTGTGTGTTATGCCACCATCTGACGCTGTATGCAGAAGAGCTGGGGATCAGTTAATGTGAAATATATATTTGTATTGCAATACAATACTGTGTAACAGAACGGTACATACCCTAACACCTAAACATTCATTTCTTGGGTTAGGATTAAGCCAATCTTTCTCTTTAACTGAGGAACTAGTGGGTTATTTTCCAATAAGAAAAGCGGAACAGTAAAAGTCCTCTACACATTTTTTTTGCTTAGAATTCAATTTACAGATTATAAAAGTGAGTGAGTGCATTAATAGAAACATTTGAATTATAGCTCTCATGTTTAAAGATATGCTGTCGTAGAAAGTTAATCAAGCTTGCCTTAACTGCCTGAGATAGGAAAGTAGCCAGATTAAGAAATGCAGTGTTAAGAAAATTCGGTCTGCCTTAAGCTGTCTAATTCGAGAGCTGTGTGGATTTAATCGAATTTTTTTATCAAGCACATGCCATAGATATAAAAAAAGAAATTGTACCTCAGGTAAGGTGGTAGTAAGGAGTCTGATATGGATGATATTTACCAAATTAATCAAAGTGAAACTTATGTAAATAATTATTTAAATTAATTATCGATATATTATTAAGATATTACTTATTAAAAATATTATAGTAACCCAAATAAGCACTCTTTACAACTGTGGTAGAAAAGCATTCCAACATGCTGCAAACATTGAATCTTGGGGTGAATGAACTACAACAGCAGCAGACCGCATCAGGTTCCAGTCTTATCAGCCAAGAACAGGAATCTGAGGCTATCATGAGAAGAGACTCAACCAAACTAGAGATTTGAATATTAGAAAAAAAATCACCTGGTTTGCTTGAGCCTGTGCCTCTTATAGTCTTGTTCTAGACTAACAGGACTGGACCATATAATGATGTCATTTTTCCACCACGAGTTCTGATGTGCTGTACCCTCTGAGATTCTTTTCTGTTCTGCCAAAATGCCATAAGTGTAAATGTATATGTTCATGACAGTTATGTTTAGGAATTAAACACTAAATTAAACATTTAGTGAAGAGTATTTATAGGCTTCCTGTCAGCTCAAACCAATCTGGTAATTCTCCTCTGATCTCTCCCATCAACAAGGTGTTTCAGTCTGCAGACCCTCAGCTCACTCAGTGTTTATTGGTTTTGGCATCATTCTGTGTAAAACTCTAGAGATGTCGTGTGTGAAAATCCCAGAAGATCAATAGTTTATGAAATACTCAATGGCACCAATAAACATACCATGATTAAAGTCACACATAGAGTCACGAAGAGACCCTTTCTCTTAATTCTGATGTTTGATGTGAACCTTAATTGAAGCTCTTGACCTGTATCTGCATGTCTTTATACTTTGTGTTGCTGGCACATGACCAGTTGATCAGATAACTGCATGAATAAACAGATATGCACGTCTTCATAAAGTGTACCACGCATAAGTATTACTCGAGCCTTCCTCAGTTCACAATCTCATTCACAGTAGAGAACAGAAGAAGCTACAGGCTTGAGCTGTACTTATCCTGGTTTGTAGTCCCTAAATAAGTAGCACAACATGTCAGCTTTATGAATGCCCTCAGATATAATAGCACTCAGAAATAAAGCATATGGATTGATTTTACCCCTCGTGTCTCTGCTCCAGACCTGTAGTCCTTCTCTGGTTTTGCTTCTCCTTTGCTAGATAAATGAAATGGAACCTATTCTCCTGACATTTTTTTTTATCAATTTGTATTGGTTTTTATACAGGCGATCTTTTTCTCTCAGTAATAAGTCCCTGCTGTGCTTAAGTATGTGCGTACATATATGGGTCAGGAAGAGAGAAAAGGGCTTTCAAAACAGCGAAAGAATAAACGTGTAATAAAATGACTTCTAAAATGGAAAAATGCACATAGACAGAATCTGTTCCTCAGATACCATGTGGAATGCTACAGCTGTTTAGGATTTTTTTTACACTATCGTTTCTCAAACAGGATTTAAATGTACTTTGCACATCAATTCAATTCAATTCCAATTTATTCGGATAGTGCTTTTAACAATGGACATTGTCTCAAAGCAGCTTTACAGAACGTGAACATAATACAAAGGGTTTAATATTATACACTGAAATAGCAAAAAATACAAAAATTCAAGATTATTAGACATATATATTTAAATGTGTTTGTATTTATCCCCAGTGAGCAACCCTGAGGTGACTGTGGCGACTGTGGCAAGGAAAAACTCCCTTAGATGAAAAAGTAAGAAGGATCCAGACTCAAAAGGGAACCTCATCCTCATTTGGGTGACAGTAGAGGGTGTGAATTATAAATATCACAGCCGGAGTCTACCAGTTCTTCATTTTCAAATGTTAGTTTAAAATGTTGGGACCCTGCGTTTGTGTAAATATTCTGTGCTACATGATGTGCACAAGTACACTTATATGTGTAGACAATCAGCAGTGAACAGTGCTGCGAGCCACAAGTACCAGGAAGTCATTTTGGTGTGATTTCTTGAGTACATACCACAGGACAAAGTACCATTAAATTTTAGTAAAGCATAGTTCCTCTTCTGCGATGTTAAAATGTATTATTTATTTATTTATTTATTTATTTATTTATTTATTTAATTTACACAGTGTCATGGGTCATGGAAAACATGGAGCATATCCTTAGATGGGTGCTAACTCATTGCAGACTCACACACATACACATACACACACACACACACACACACGCACACACACATTACATGTCACTGATGTGATGTTAACCAAAGTCCCCAGATGAAGCCCCAAAGCCAGGGGGAACATGCAAGCTCACACACACAAGGTGAAGATGGGACTCAAAACCCCAACCCTGGAGGAGCGAGGCAAAATACTAATCACTAAGCCATCATCAAAGTAATATTATATAAGCAAACATTAGATTTAGAATATAACGCCCAAAATGGAAACCTTCAAAACCAACAATTCTAGCAAATATAATTATTTAAGCATTGCATCTCTGTGTGTTTCCTGCTCTCTCACTTCAGACACCTGCATTTCATACACACAACAAAGTACAAAGAACAGATGGATATAAGTAAGATGATTATTTTTTGGTCAGCACACAGAATATAATGCATTGAATGGAACAAAGTGGGAGCAAGGAGGCTACGTTCATAGCAGCCGCTGTAGCAGGACAAGTCATTTTGTTCAACATTCAGTGATAATTCATCAACACATCTTGAGTCTTGCTGTGTAACCTGACACCTTGGGAAACACCTAGCTTGTTTTCTACAGTTTTTACACTGCCATTAAAAGTATATCTCATCAAACACTGCAATGTAATTTCAAACACAGTAGTAAATGATTATAATTTGGACAAATACTACAGAAAGAAAGTACATTATGCTGTTTGGGCATTTTGTCTCTTTGTAATAGAGAATGATTTTTTTTTTTCAAAATAGCTGCTTCTGTTTGTTAATTGAACCTCTTTTAGAAATGGTATCATCATTTCCAGTCATTTCAGCTTATGAGCTCAGAATGAGAATGAGTGAGTGAGGATCCAGACTACCTACAGAGCTCAGAGGCTGACTGATGTGTCAGTAATGCTCACTCAGGGGCCGGCTAGGTCTGCTGAAGGACAGAGTCTAGCGTCTGAACAGGTGGCCTCTCAGAGAGGATTCTATGTGATGAATGACACCCATGCACTAATCAGCACAGAGACACTGTTACTATCACAGGTTTTGATTATGAGTAAACATCTGGAATGAAGCCTTTCACTGTTATATCCCAAACTGTCTTTAGAATCTGCCTTATTGATAAGAGAAAGAGATGTAGGCTGGTGGATCCCCATGTGGATTTAGACTAGCTGTGCTGATAAACATATGATTTAAAAAAAAAACTGCATTTGAGTGACATGTTCCTTAAACATGAACCAGCTCAAATTATGTTTTATCCAGTCGTGTGCGTTTATGTCACGCACTTAGTTAAAGCCAGCTCTCTGGAACACACTCATTCACAAAGGCAAGTTTTCATAACATTTTGTTGATTTTGCATTTTATTGTAAAATTATTACTTTTCATTTTAAAAGGTCAAAGATGTAAACAGAAGTAAAGAAAGATGACTAGACAGACATGTGTGCATTTGTTCTCTGAAAATGAAAATTCAATTCTGTGTGAAAGTGCAATTCTGACCTAAAACATAACTCATTTAAATTATTTTATTTTTAGCCATAAACTAAGCCTGGATAGTAAAGCAAACTGTACAATCCCCTTGTGGAGTCGAATAAACATTCGGCCATTGGGAAAGCTGTCATATCTTTGCAGCACTTCTTCTCTGTAACTCTGATGGACCTGTTTTCTGCCATCCAAGTTCTTTTATGTCCCTCAAACTTTGAAGATGTGACATGGCCATTATAGCTAATTAATAAAGTCAGCACTCCAAGACCTTGGCTGCTGTACAGAAGTGGTGACCAAATATTGACTCATACTTAGGCAAAGGTCATTGACAGAGCCATGATAGAATAAATGGAAGATGAAAGAATAACCAATGCATTCACATGAAAGTGATATCATCAAGTAAAAGATAAATAGAGAGAGCGAGTGAGTGAGAGTGTGTGTGTGTGTGTGTGTGTGTGTGAGAGAGAGAGAGAGAGAGAGAGAGAGAGAGAGATTGGTGGTAGGCAGTGAGCAGAAGGACTATACCACTCATTAGAGGGGTTATGGCTTATGTGAGGCACCTAAGTGTTCTACATACTGAAATAACCTCTGCCTGACCCCTCGCTGATTGGGGCCGTTACACCCCTTTCTCCAAAATGCACCTAGCAGCATGTTATCACTATGAAGAGGAAAACTGTACAACTATAAAACACGCAGACACCCACACACACATACATGCACATGCACACAACCACACATTAGGATAATTAAAGAATATTATTCATTCATTAGTCATGTATCCCTCTTTCAGGTTGAAAAGGTTTGATTTAACCTTGGATATAACAAACAAATTTTCCATTTAGACTTTTGTGTAATGTTTTCGTCTGTTGCTTTGTCCTATATGTTCTGTCCCTAGTCCCTAACCCTCCCTTCATCATCAGCTTCTTCTTCTTTCTCCATCTCTTCAGAGGATTTATGTGAAGTTGAACAGAGATGACATTGGGCGGTGTAAAGTACTTCTAAAGCCCAAACACCTCAGTGGGTTTATTAGAGACTGTGAAACAAAACAAAGTGTGTGTGTGTGTATGTGTGTGTGTGTGTGTGTGGGGCTTGATCCATTTTCCACTGCGACTCTCAGAATGAGGTGGCCAGAATCAGACTTCCCACCATACATTCCAAGAAATGGGGATTTCTGTGTAGGCAGGAGCTTATGTTTAGGTATGTTAGTTCGCTGGAAGCCTCCTAGATGTTTAAAAGTTGTCACCAAACATTGTCCATGCAAAAAAAGGTGCATGACGTCATTAGGGTTAACATCCAGGTGATCGTGGGGGCCATAGTCAAAACAGTGACTATAGGTAGTCTAGCACATTTTCTCACTTATTATTAAAACAGAATAAAGTGTTGAGAAATACATCATAGGTGCAGCCACATTCCTTCACAGATTAAATCTGATTAATGTTTAAAGGAGTTAAGATGCAGGAATGGAGATCTTTTGACTGACAGATAAATGATCCAATATATAACCTGCATATTTGCCATCTACAGCTGAAGCATCACTTTTAATAATGTGAGACCTTAAGATTCCAGATACCTTTATGATCTTTATAGCTCAGTATATGGCTTATACTGTAGAGCTCATTTAAAATCAGAGAACTGACAGAGAGCATCTCATACTTTCAAGGTTTTATATTATGCTAAGAATAACATAAGTCAGAAGAATTAATATATCGGTTCAAACTTCCATTTAATGGAAAAATGTTTGTAAATGGTGTACATATGAAGTGTATTCTGATTGGTCAAAAAGCCCCACATCGTCAGGTCATGTGAGACAGGAATGCAATTAGTCTAACGCAACAATTCCAAAACAATGACACTCTCATGTGCTTTCCAGCCATTTGTATATTTAGAGGAAAAAAAATAAATCACTACAATATGTACATAGAAAATAAGTAGCAATATCAGTAGTCACGTTTTGCGGATTCTCTTAGATAGATACACATTTACATATCAACACAGTTTCTGCATAGTGCTCTCAACATCACAAAGCACAGTCTTCTTATGTTCAGTAGGTCTGTGTAAAAACACAGATTTTCTTCTATCAAACCTTCATCTCACTGGACGATCCAAGATCCAAGATATATACTGAATTTAGCTGGATATAGGAAATAAAATGAAAACTAGCGATACTGAAGTCATAAATGACTCGGATGTGACGAATACATTGAAAGTCATGCTGTACTGTAGTTAGACTACCATAAATACCTGTGTGACTGGCCAGGTCATTGTGTAACCTACATCCAACGATCACTCAGCGTGTCATGGCATCAATAGCAGAATTTATCAGCATGTTATAAAGTTTAGGTGTTACATAGCAGATTTGGTATGAATCAGTCAACTACAAGCAAGCAAATGTACCACATTGTACCAAGATTATGATATGACACTGGAACCTTCACCATACTGCAGCTAATGTACGACAGGCCTACTGTAAGATTATTTACCTACACTATTCTTTTACTGACACAGCACTTCATCAGTCTTTCTCACAGGATATGTCCTACAACAGGAATTATGTGGATTATTCAAGTTTTAGTAAAGATATTTTTTGATGCCATTCTTTCCATTTGTGAGGCAGCTGCTTGGGCAGAAATCATTTAGGGCAGAATTTTTTTCTCATCCAAGATAAAGACTGTCCCATTTGGAAGGCAGCATAAACAGGTACACACCTACACACTTATCCAGATTTAAAGGCAGCATCAGAGATTTAGAGCAGCACTTTCATTATCAGCAGTATCAAAAACAAACGCCGATAGCGGCCAGATTAAGGTTCTATGAAAGAAAATCCAATTGATTTAAACTCCTCCCCTAAACAGTGATTGACCAATCATAGCTTGGCTATTATAATCAGGTACCAACAACCATGACAGAATTGCAGGTCTAGGAACATTATTGTGCATGCATTGTTTGTAAATGGAATAGACAATATCTCCACAGTTTTGAGAAACGAAGAAAGTCAAAACGTAAGACAGATGAGAAGGTCTAAAGTCTTAATCTCAAACAGTATGGATGAATGTATCATGATTTAAGGTACAGCCAGGTAGTTTAGGGGAGAATATTGAAAAAACAGCTAAGTTCCTCCAATGTTTATTTTAATTCCACAAGTAATTTCCTTAAATAAAATTAACGTATTACACAGCTTGCACAATCATTTCTTTAATTCAATTTAGATTGCAATAGTTATTGAACCTGTGTTCACTAACTAGCATTAGTAAGACAGCTAACTATAGGCAGCAGATTAAACGAGGCACGAAGGGCCCTCTTCAGATTTAGAAGTCTTTAATTGTCACATATACATTACATATTCTTTCTTTGCATATTAAAGCTTGTTAGAAAGCTGAGGTCAGAGCACTGGGTCAGCCATGATCTGCACCACTGGAGCAGAGAGGGTTAAGGGCCTTGCCCAAGAGTCCAACAGGGGCGATTTAGCAGTGCTAGGACTTAAATCCCAACCTGCTGATCAGTAACCCAAAGCCTTTAACTATTGCACCCGCAAGCGACACGTTTGTGTTTAGAATTAATCAAAAGCAGGGTTAACAGCTCAACAAGTCTACTGAGGTAAAATGCCATACCGATAAAAGTGCTGATATCTTTTTTTCCTCAAACAGCAAATGAAAAACAAAAACAAACAAAACAAAACAAAACAAAAAAAGTTTAAGACGCCAAGGCTTTCTGAAAGATGATCATATTATGGTTGATGACAATGGAGTATGGCAATTAGGAGAGATTAAAGTGCCAAATGTACCATTCTTTGTCCATAAAGATTAAGTGATAAATAATTAATCTAAATGTGCAATGTAAAGAAATGTAAAAGAAATATGATTAATAGAATGTGCAGAAGGATATGTGCAAAGTTGAAACGAAAGGAGTATATTGTATCTACCATATGAATTTATGCAAATATGTATACTGATAATATTACATATAATGTGAACAGTATATCTTTAGTTTTAGTTTATTTCATTTATTTATACAGGGACAATGCACAACATAAGTCCTGTGAGTTAGCCCAGAGTTAGCTATAGATGTCATTTGCATCTGCAGTCCCTGGGTTGTGGATCATGACAATTTGTTTCCTCTGGATCTTGGTCATATACTGAATATTACATAAGCATGGTAGCCACGCTTTACCTAGAAATTTAAACACAATAAATACATTTTATTGGTTCGTGCTAGCGTGCTAATCTTGAACTAACCCATGTGTAACCGTTTGTGCATGTGTCTGCATGTGTGATTTTGTCTTAAACGATATAAACTCCGTATCGTTGCTGCTTGGATTACGCTGCTAAACCAAACCGGAAATACGTCATCGGGCTCTGTGTGAAGGGTTCACTGCAAATAAAAAAAATAAAATAAAAATGAAAAAAAAAAAAACTGCAAATAAACACACATCATTTGCACAGCGCTTTATACTTGCTGGCGTATAATCACTTTGAAGGGATTCCCAAATAAAAAATAAATTTTTGTTCTCGGCTAAAATGCTGCCTAACAAAGAGAGAGAAGATAAATCTAGGCTAACTACAAAGGCAGCTGCCTTCTGAATGGGACGCAGAAATGAACAATGAATTAACATGGGTTTAAATTGTCGGGCGACATATGAACTTTTTTTTAGGCCTACTAGCGATTACCAATGAATATTTGAAATATGGTCATAAGCCTAATTTTTGTGAACATTGTTGCACATATTAGTGATTTCACTTCCAATTACAATGCATCTTACACATAGACTTTGTTGTTAACTACAGAAGCAACAACTTACAGTACAAGTAAATGCTTTGGCAATCGACGAGGAGCGGCTTTTTTTACGGACTGATGATTTTGTTCTTCAGCGTTCTTCTCAGTAATCGGGATTATATATCTTGTCCTTCAAGAGTGTGACTTTTGAAACAGACACGGCGAGACGGGCCGTCCCGCCCACACAGTCTTACATTAATATGTTTAAGGTGAATGGCACGGATGAGAGAGTGTTTCACCAGCCACTGGCTCTGTAGGGGAAACTTGAGGTTGGAAAAGAAAAGTGAGTGCGAAAATAAAGACATGGTTCGGAAAGGCCTGGGAATAGGAGCAAAGCTCGTGTCCTAATCGGCGTAGATGATAAAGCCAGAGAAGGTGCTGTATTTGTTGTTGTTGCCTCCGTGCGCTTTGCCGCCATCCAGTTTGATGTACACTTCATCCCCGGGCTCCAGGTGCAGCACCGCGCTGTTACTGGCGTAGTCGTAATTCTGGTCCGCGTCCTGCGCGATGGCGCTTGCGCGCACCTGTGCAGGGAAAATACCAGTTACTGACACTCATTGGTGTAATATAGTCAATTTGAATTTCCTGGGATGGCATGGTTGTCTAAGCAAGAAAAAAAATCACCATGGTATCCACAGTAAAACTTTATTTCAGCACCACGGCCAGCATCACAGAGCGCCGTATGTTCTGTATGACAAATTCATTCACAATGTCACAGTATGACTGTTTCACTGTCACATAACTATTTCACTTTATTTGTATCAATATATTACTATACCACCGTACCACTGATTTAGCGCAAATCTGAAATATTAACGAGTAATCTGCACAATATTTTCTGATCAAAGCAGTCACACCATTCTATTTCTAATAAATTATTCTCAATTCAGGAAAACAACATAAAATCAAGGAATTTCTCATCACTGTCAGTCACGTAATTAGCTCTAATAGAAATAGGCCTTTAATTACCCTAAGGAAAATATGAAAAGGCATCATTATTCGTGTCAAGTTTCACATATTGGATTGCAGACTTTAAACACGGTTTAAAATATGGTTTGTATGTAGGGAATGTAGGGAAACACAGCGAAACAATGGTTAAAACTTGGATCATGCATCCCAGTAGTGCATTTGCCAAAGTCCCCGTGGCATTTTTGAACATCAATAAAACAACAATCTAATAATAATAATAATAATAATAATAATAATAATAATAATAATAATTAAAAGACAAATTATGAAAGCAGGAGCATATTGTGTGTTTTATGTCTATATGTGTAATTACCTTATTGTTTTAGAGTCGAGTAAAAATGAGAAAAGGAGCAAACAGAACATATGAAAAATGGAAAAGAACACTGGCAATTCAAAATCTGATCTTATAATATTGTAATAATACCATGCACGAATATATTTTGGATATACGATGATAAACCATCCATTGTGTTGAGAACTCTCACCTGGTTGTTCTTGCAGAGGTCTGCCCACATGCTGGTACCGTCTCCACCACGCATCAACACATGGTAAGTAAAGAAATAGATCCCCGGTATGGAGCAAGTAAACTTTCCTGTGGCAGGGTCATAGTGATTCCCCAGATTAGTGACTACGTCGTCGAACTTAAGCAACTCGTAGCCCTCATGCTGCTTCTTAAGGCCCGCGTAGAAGGCAATTTTTGGCACGGTGCTGTATGTGGCGGCACTGATGGCACCAGCGCCGTTTGGCCCAGGGGGTCCTGGTAAGCCAGGCCGTCCCGGTTCTCCACGCTCTCCAGGAGGGCCTGTGGGTCCTGGAGGTCCTGGCTCCCCAGGTGGGCCTCGCGGTCCCGTCTTCCCTGGCCGTCCTGGCTCTCCTTTTGGCCCTTGAATGAAGGTGGGCAGTGATTGCACGAGACCGTTGTCGCGCGCCGCCGTGTCTGCCGTGGCCGTGCTGCTCGGGGATTTGGTGCCGTACGGATCGCACACCATCCTGCACGTGCCGAGCATCTCGTAGTGTGCCGAAGTGCCGGCCGAGTTCACCAGCACCGGGATGAGCACGACCAGCACGAGCACCATGACCACTCCGAGCACCCCGGCCGCGATCAACCGCTTCCTGCCGACGAGTCTCGTCAGCGCGGGACGCTCCTCCTGTCTGCTTTTGGGCGAAATCTTGGTGGTTGGTGAGGGACCCCCTTAAGAAAAAAAAAAACAACCTATTGGCTTTGTTGTTAATGTTAATGAACCCGTTTGGGCAGGGCCCAAACAGCGCTTTTCCTTCTCCTTCTTAACTTTTTTGTGCTGATGTTTGCTTATTCAAGTCTCCTTAAAAGTTTCTCAGCCTTCCCCAGGCCTATCTCTCTCTAGCCGTATGTAGTTTAGAAAAGAATTTCTCCACCATCTCAGACAGCCTGGAGCGTTTTCAAATATCTACGGCCACGTGTTAAAAAAAAATAATAAAATAAAGTCACACGTTGCTTCTGTATCCCAAAAACGCACAGGTATCCTCGCTTCTAAAGTCTTCCGTGCGTAAAGGCAGGATGAGGCGGCATGGGCACGGCGTGGAGCGCACACTTTGCTTTGAGAGCGATGTGGAGAGCGGGAGATGCTGTGAGCGCGGAGAGCTGAGAGCGCAGCATAAAGATTGAGAGGGAAGGAGGGAGGGAGAACCCGAGAGCACTCTTCTAACAAGCTAGAAAAAGAAGACATTGGCCGCCACCCATCTTCCCATTCTTCCTTGGCTTGAAATACGCCAAAATAAATGATACTAGAACTAATAACTGTAACTCATCCGGAAAGCGAACGAATAACTACAGCTTGAATAAACACATACAGTATAATTCTTTTCTCTTTTCTTTTGTTTTATGTTTTGTGTATGTTTGTGAACAAATGGCTCAATCTGTTAATTCAACACTGTACATATTGTCCCAAATATTTTTGGGAGTTATATACGCTGTACAACATGCAGCATTCATTAATTCATTCACTCACTCACTCACTCACTCACTCACTCACTCACTCACTCACTCACACACTTATTCATTCTTTGTGAAGCTCTCTAAACTAATTTAGAATAATTTACAAAACTCTTTGTGAAAAATGCACATATCAGGAGTTTGTACTTATGGCTTCTACTCCAAGCCTGAGAAGGTAACGGAGCGATCATGAACATGACACCTTTGCCAATAGTGGACTGGCAAGTGATGTATTGCACCTCCAAAACACAAGGAGAAATCATTTCCTGAGAATCGACTCTTACTCACAAACAATCACTTGCTGCAGTAATTTTGTTTCTTCTGATTGTCCTCCAAATTTGTCATGTTGTTTATTCTGAAGAATGTAACAAACAGGATAAAAGTGGCCCAAACACATCAAAAGACATTTAGATCTAATATAAATTTTCGGAGCATTTTTGTAATCATTTACTTTTAACTGTATACGAAAATGGTATTATATGACATTGTTCTAGGTTATAGACATTTCTAAGCGTTGTGTTCAATTGTTTCAGCATTGTAGATGTATTTAGTGCAATTTACACCAGCTGCACAAGCACATTAAATCTGTCCAATGAGGGAAATAAGTGGACAAGTGTGCAGACGTGTGAGGTCAGGGGTTCTGGGAGGTGAAGTGTGTGGGAACCCACAGTAAATCATGCTTGATTGTATACCCTTGGCAATCAGGCATGGTGTCCTAAGGTAAAAGCCTATACCTTTGGGTTATAATGGTTGCTGTATAGGGCTTTGAAGATTGCACAGACCTTGCCTTTACAGTGATCTCTGACAGATTGCAAGTTCTGCTGCAATAATCGATTGAGCTGTTGTCAGGAGTGTCTGTTCAGGTGCCACTGCCAAACCACACAATGATACCGCAAAATATTATAATAATCTAATATAATAATCTAAATATCATAAAGATATTATTAAAGATATCATAAGATCTTCATTGGCTGTTTGGTGTTTGGATTTAATCAATTTATAGACTTCACCTACAAAACTTTAATAGCAGATTAATTGTCATGTTTACTTTTATCATGTCATGTAGGCTTTTTAAAACACTCAGCTGGATCCATGAATAATCTGTTCTGTATGACTAAATTGACTTAAAATAAAAACACAAATAGCCATAGAGTGTGCAGAAAGGAAATGAAACGTTTTCTGTCACCAGTTCAAGCTCATGTGCTTTAATGTTCCAACATTCAGGAAAGTATTTTTTATATATGGATATATAAAGCTTTATTTAATAATTACTGATTACGATTAATGCGATTACGATTAATTAAACGATTAACATGGCTGGTTAGTTTAAATACCAATCTCCAAGTCACTTTCATAATGTCCAAAGTGTAATATAATTCCTACATTCATTTAATTAATTACAACTGAACTCTTTTGACTCTGACCTTAAACTCCACATACTCTGGACAGATCAGGTTATTGTTTACTGACCTGCCTCCCCTTGGATGGCATAGAGCATATTCTCTAGCAGTACGGCTTTCCCTCACCTCCATAAATCAACGGGCAAAAATCAATGGGTTTGGTTAACCTGGCAGCCACTGTGTCTATGGGACTGTGGGATGCATAGACAAAAAGTTTGTATCCCTTTATATAAGAGGCTGCAAGTGAAACTATAACAAACCATACAAACCGAAAAGTCATCACATCGACCAAAATCTACACGGCTTCCTGCAACGGCTTTGACTTTGGGTGGGGAAAAAAGTACACAAAATGATTACTTTGAAAGGTCAGTGAGTAATTGGTGTCAGAGTCGGATATGTGGCATGCATAATGATCCATTGCCACCGAGTCATTTTTAAACCTCAATATCCCATTTGCTGTTGACACTGACAGAAGGATTGGACAGACCAAGATAAGGAGCCAGAGAGGCGTTTTTTTTCCTGGGCAGCTGAAGAGATTGATTGTGTGAGGGTCCGGTCCTGTAATGAATAGCCCAGAGTTTGGTGCTAACTTTCAAACCATAAGTTTATCTCTTCCAACTGCTGAACAAAGAAAGTTAGGAACGTGTTTGAGGGGTGTGATGCTTTTCCAGGATGGAGCCGACAAAAAGTTAAAAAAACAAAACAAAACAGATATTTTCTAAGAGCCGAAGGGATGAAGGGTGGTGATAGATGACAGAGCACTGGTAGAAAGTGTGTGTGTATGTGTGTGTGTGTGTGTGTGTGCATTGGACAGATGTGCCTGCTGAGCGTGTGAGTGTACGGAGAGTGTGAATGAGGAGGACAGGAGGACACACACAGCACCTGAGACAGGATAATAATAATGAGAGAGTAATAACACAGATAAAGGTGTGTGACGGGACCTCTCTAGAGTCAGCGCACACACACACACACACACACACACACAAAACTTTGTTAGGCACATTGCAGCTAAAGGTCAACACTTTCTCCTTATCTCCTGTCACTGTGGTGGGCTGGGTTATAACATGGCCTCCCATGAGCAGATCCGTTTTCAGATGTGTGATGATCCTCAATCACTGTTTAAGCTCATACTGTCTTACCCAGACAGCTATAGAAACTAATTAGCTCAGAATATATTCCATCAAATATGTAAATGAGCCACAGTACTTCAAGAATTTATCATTGCAATTGTTCACAATACAAAAAACAAGAAACAAAAATACTGCTCTTACAGAACACACCAGATTAATAACAATTTACAAAAAGGAGAATTGAAAAATATATGAATTCTTCAACCACCTTAACGGGAACAACTGCTCATTATAGTGCACTTATTTAATCAGCAAATCTGGTGGCAGCACATTTCATTAAATCGTTTATAGTCACATCAAACTTTACAATAGGGAACATGAAATCTCAGTGACTTTGACTGTGACATGATTGTTGTCTTGTTATCTGATAGCCTGGATTATTATTTCAAGGTGATTAGATCTTTCTATACTTGGACTGTAGAGGATCTTCTAATAGGCAGCATTACAAACTGGTTTGGCTGTGCCATGGCACTGTCCAGAGTGCTGAGGACAGCGGAGAAGGCCATCGGGACTTTTCTCCACTGCATCACAGACATCTATACCCAGCGATGCAGGACCAGGGCCAGGGGAATTGTCATAGAATTTCACCACCCTGAACAGTGTTTTCTTAGTGCTCCCATCAGGGAAGTGCTACTGGAGCCGGAGAACCAACACAAAGAGACTCAGGAGGAGTTTCTTCCCTCAAACAATCCGACTACAGAACGAGGAGGCTTGAGCGAGTCGGTGTATTCCTCACTCACACACAATAAAAAAAAATGCTGCAACCGTTAAACTTTCTGTATAGATTGTAATCTATTTCACTCACATTATATTTTTCTACAGTATATTTAACGTTTGATATATTTCATCATATTCTATTTTGATTGTGTGTACTGTATGTCCTTAGCTTGTTGTTGGTTCTGATTGTTGTCATTGTTGCAGTGTAGGATGTGGAACTAACGATGCAGACATATTACATACATGTGATGTAATACAGCGAAATATCGTATGTAATTTGTATGTGGAAAATAATGAACCATGAACCCTGAGAAGCTGCTGATCTCTTGGAACATTCCTTCACCGCAGTTTGAATGAATGACAGAAAAAACTGAAAACATCCCACGAGCAACAGCTTTGCAATACGGATTGTAAGCTTACAGTAGCTCGAACAACATCTCAAAATGGACACCACCATAATTTGATGCAGATGCACAACAGCAGAAGAAACACACCAAACTACACATATCTAGTACACAAGTCTTCATTTTGTCTCATGTACATAGCAGCACAGTGAAATTCCTTCTTCACATATCCCAACTTTGGAGGTTGGGGTCAGAACACAGGGGCAGCCATGATACAGCATCCCTGGAGAAGTGAGGGTTAAGGGCATTGCTCAAGGACCCAACAGTGGCAGTTTGGTAGTGGTGGGGCTTCAACCCCAATCCTCCAATCAAGAGCCCAAGAGCCTTAACCACTTGAGCCACCACTGCCCCAGCCTTCGTATTTAACTACTCTATAACATGAACCATGAATAAAACAAATCAATAACACACAAAAAAATCTGACAGTCAAACAGAATATTTTATTCAAAGTAGTTAAAAATGAATAAATGTGACATATGGTGACATAAAGCTTGTCAAGTGACAAAAAGAATTTAACACTGACATATTTGTAATAAAATTTGGTGGTAATAAAACTTGTGACAATACTAATGCATAGATCAATACAAAAGCTCATGGTGTAGAATTTAGATTTACAGTTGGGAGTCAAAATAATTTGGCAAAGAACAGTCCACTTCCAAACGCGCATCCGGACAATACTGTAAAGAAAACCAATACGGTGTATTATATAAGTGCTCCATTGTTTGGATCTGCGGGGTTGTTTTGTAGCTGGTCTTATTTGTTAAACATTCGATACTCTGGTACGCAGCCATTCATACGAGTCATTAAGAGCACGAGGTGTGGCAGAGGAAGCAGACAGATACATGTCCACTGAGGCAGGACACAATCCTGCACAGACTCAGACCGCTAAACCCCTCCAAAAATCCCCCTATGGTTACGCAACCTCGGCGCTGCCGGGACTGGCACTGGAGAGTACAAATTGCTGTTGTGGAAAGCTGTGTGCCTTGTTTAGATGGCTCAAAGAGTGAAGTATCATAGATTTTTTTTTGCACTGTGTTTGAAAAGAAAAAATTGGAAAAACATATATGTTTTCGTGGTACAAATATGCACATTACAATGCATATCACAAGTCTAGCAAAACGAATTTAGTACTGTATTACTAAGACATCATTAATCTAGGTGACATTGTTTAAATAGTACTTTCTAATATACTTTCACTTTAATGCAGTATAGTTTGACACCTCAGTCAGGGTCAAAATATTTTGACAATTTTGTAAAAAAAAAAAAAAATTAAAAAAAGAAATCTAACTAAATCAACTATATAAATGTGATTTTGATGACTTGGCAAATTTTACAGTAAATACTTAAAGACATCGTGTGAGAATTTCGCTTAAAATGTAATGCTTGGGAATACAGTATTATACCAATAAGGCAATAACCATCATAGCAAATTAATCTGAGGAATTGTAGATAATGAGAGGAAGGAAAGAGAAGAACTGGGAGAAATCTAATGGCTGTTGGGGACATGCCAAGGCCAACTTTGAACACTACTCAATACAGAAAGCATACAAAAAAGTGTGTTCCTTTAGTAAATAAATAGAAATTTGTGGGAAGGCACATGCAGTGAGGTCCAGCTCGGACAGGCAGACAGGGGACTCTTCTTCCACACTTCTCATCTTCATTTGTTCTTGGCAGCCAGCGGCTTGCGGCTGATCTTCTTGGATTTGTCGTTGTTCTTTTTCGGTGCCTCGGGATTAGCCTGCATGTGTCGCCCGTAAAGACTGAAAAGCAGAACATACGTTTTGTGTTATCATGATAGAGTGTTTAGTAACCAGAAAGACGTCAAAACATAATAATGGGTCCAACTAACAGTGCAATTAAAAGGCAGTGCAATGAATGGAGAAGAGGAGTGTTTTTAGTGGCTGCTGGGGTGAAGGAGGCATAATGGAGAATGGCACACACTGATGAGTCCCCTACCAAGACAGCAGGCTCATTGTGCTGTTTAAGGCTGTCCAGCCACAGCTGTGCGCTGCATAAGAAAACTACACAGAGAGACAATTATCTAAAAGCAGGCTAGTCTAGGAATAGAGATAAGGAAACTGCAACAGAGGAAAAGAGAGTGAGAGCGAAAGAGAGGAAAAAAAGGGGAAGAGCCATTTCCAGTCCACTGCCTTTTTCTGTGTAAAAGGCACTCAAAGGCTTAGTCAAGTGACACAAAAAACGGGAAAAAGAGAAATGGACAGGAGAGAATGAGAACATATGTGGGTGGTTGCAGGGGCCAGGCTAATTGATGCTGTGCTCAAGTCATTGCTACACTAATAAGAGTCTCTGATTGATTGTTGACAAAGTGGCTGATGATGCTGGTGTCTGAGATCTGCACTAAAACTTCTGAACAGCTTCAGAGCATAATTAAAGAATGCAACTTGAGAAATACTTCTAATTGCAGAGGAGCAAAATGTCAAGCGAGAGTACCGCTTCAAGGCTAGAGTTCATATTTAATATTTGCAGATGACTACAAACTGCCTTGGAGTAGTGTGTTGTTAATCAGGAGAGTCTTGCTCACTAACACACAAACACAAAGTGAGCACAGGTTTACATTTTAATGATGGCATTAATATTACGAAAGTTTTGAAGCACAATGTGCCGGTCCCAAGCTACGGTCTTTGATTACACGACAAAGTGCACTTAACCGTCATCCAAAGCTAGTCTAGCCTCGCTTTCTCTCCATATCCTCCCACTCCTGTTGCAAGTTCCTGTCTTGTCTCTCTCCTGAGGATCAGAGGCTTCCGTTCCACCACAGCTGCCCATTGATGCGAGTAGGAAAGTGTCCAATGGGAGGGCTCTACTACTGCTCCTATGGAACCACATAGCCTGTATATACCAGAAACCTCTGTGAAACTAAGAGAAAGTTACACTACGCTGGCACAATCTAGAGAAACCCAACTGTTGTAGTCATAAACTGCTAGTAAAGGAATGTCATGAGGTAAGTCTGACTGTTTTGTTAAGAGATATTGGAAGTCATGACCTAGAAATTCAATTGATTTAATGTGTACTGGAAGCACCTTGGTGCATAAGACCTTAGGACAACAAACCCCAGCTTTCTGTAGAGGACATTATAGAGAATTGATGTTTGCATGTATTAAACTTGTGCAAATGCAGTGACGGGGTTCGTGAACCGATAGGGTTGGGACCAGAGTCAGAGGGATCGGAGCTGACAGACGCACATAGATGCTGGTGCGGAAGCTCAGGCTAAATTGGTCTGTTTTACATCAGGCTAATATGTGCAGGGTGCGTGGGGATCACTGGAGCGTTCTCTCTCTGTCAGCATCCAACACTGCTGACAAGCCCACCAGCACGGGAGGAATACTGAGAAACCAGAGCGAGAGACATGAACGAGATATGAACAAGACCTACAGAACAATCCAAAGAGTCCACCCCGGGGGAGTTACAGGACCACATCGGCATTATTAGCGTGGACTCAGGAGTCAGTCATTGAAGACAACGTCCTGACAAGCTTCAGGCAGCAAGTCATGCCTAAAGATTCAGGAAAAACACAGCCTTTTATTCTGTGGAATAGATGCGTTTCCTGAATTATTAAAGCAGTAAACAATGCCACCATAAAGCAAAGCTAAATTTGATTTTTACATTTGTCTGCTATTTATCTTGATCACCAAATTCCCCTTTCCTTCTCCACACCATAACCATGAGCGTTTGTGTGCACTGCCGTGGCAACAGTTTCTCCAAAACAGCCACAGTGTCTCGATCTCTGATCCCAGATCAATGAAGAGTGTGCTTATTGCTACAGAAGTGTTGCTCTGCTGCTCTGCCTCAATATAAACACAAAGATTTCCCATTCAACTGCCCGAGCGAGCATTTAGAGCCAATTAAAGCCAAGAGCTGGGACTGCCCAGTTAACGGAATCTGATTTCTGAGGTGGCCATGGGATTCCTACGGGCTCCTCAAACCCTGTCAGGTTAATTAATCTCAGTTACTGCCCAATACATACAGCGTGCTCTATCACAAGTGTGTATTTCTGGGTAATGACTGCTCATTGCATATGCATGCATTTCTGAAGTAAGAGAGACTAGGTCTGTGTGTGTGTGTGTGTGTGTGTGTGTGTGTGTGTGTGTGTGTGTGTGTGTGTAATTCAGTACACACAATACATTTGCCTAATCCATTAACGAAAGTACTCCAACCGTGGTCCATTGATTAGTAATTGGAACTGTGAAAATTTTCTACATTTCTGTTCTGCCTTATATAGACTTAAAAAGCACATGTATAGAAAGAAATTTGGACCTTTTAAAGCTGGGGCTCTGTGGAAAAACTTTTTCAGCATAACAGAAATCAGAATCTCTGTTCATTATTTGAACCATGAATGATTTTTGCTTTTATAATACTAAAAGTCTATAGATATACATTTACAACATTTGGTAGACACCCTAGTCCAGAGCAACTTACATTTTACCTCATTTTATATAGCTGAGCAATTAAGGGATTGGGGGCCTTGCTCAGGGGCCCAGCAGTGGTAGCTTGGTGGACCTGGGATTCGAACTCACGGCCTTCTGATAGATAGTCCAATGCCGTAATCACTAAACTACCACATCCATATATAATGTCCATAATGCACTAAAGTAAACTAAGTTTAAATATTAATTCTGTAGATCAGTGCTAATGTTTACAATTGTGTTCACAATCAATTCCAGAAATATTGGCACCTCCAAATTTAATTTTAATATTTTTTAATTTTATTATCTTTTATTTCCTGTAAGATTTATTGTATTGCATGACAAAGTCTGTAGAAAATGCTGGATTCTTTGACATTTCCCACTTGGATGGATGAAGAAAGAAAGATAGAAAGAAAGAAAGAAAGAAAAAGTAAGTAAGTAAGTAAGTCAGTATGTATGCATGTATGTATGTATGTATGTATGTATCTATGTATGTATCTATGTATGTATCTATGTATCTATCTATCTATCTATCTATCTATCTATCTATCTATCTATCTATCTATCTATCTATCTATCTATCTAATCTCACATAGAAAATACTGTGAGTACATTAAAGTACATTTATTTAAGAAAATAAGACACCTTGAGGGACCAGGAGCTTTTAAATAAAAATCTGACTGTCTCTGCCAAGTAGCTACAGCTGGGCTCCAAAAACACATGTCCAATTCCACACAAAATTGTTCAAATCCCAGCAAATCAATATTCCAATATGACTATCTCAGTGGAATCCACAAGAGTGGAGATCTAGTCTTACGACTATGTTCCAATCATTGTGACACTTAGAATACATTTTTAATAAATGAAGTTGAAGTTCTTTCATATAATAATTCTGAGCTCAATAGCATCAATAAGCTAGTAATTAAATTCTTTAGGGCTTTGCAGTTTAGTAGTTCATTCTGTATGAATTTGATACTTAAGACTCAAGTCTGATAAGGGTCCACTTGACAATATTTATTTAAAGCTATTTAAAACAAAGAGTCTTTTGGGTAATAGCTTCATCGGTGGTTGAATTTAGTACGTTCAGAGGAATACACATTTAGACAAAAGCATGTAAAAATGCTACTGAAAGCACAACACACACATACACATACAAATGACGCACACATACATATACGCACACACAAACGCACACAGCAAACAGAATCAAATACAGGAAACCAAAGGAAGTGTAAAGTAGACTGAATATATAAAGGCTAAAGAGACAGATAAAGAAGAAAACAACTTGAACGTTTTCAGTCATTAACAGTGGCAGATTACTTATACTTTCAGCCACCAATCTCAGACACTATACATCAAATAGTGAATCCAAATAGAGCAGAGCTGTGACACTCTACTCAGTCTACAGCACAATCCACTGTGACACAGCCAATGGAAATCCATGCTCAGGCTCAATGAGACTAAATGACAATAATGAAGACGCATGACAAACAGGACAGAGAGCAATTCAGAAGTGATAGCTCCCCAGAGACCACCATTATTACCTATAAATCTATCAGTGATGATGAAATGTGATGTTTTGCTGACCTGTGCTGTTCTATGACATGCCATGACCCTCGAGCAGAAATTAAGCTATTCTGCCAATAATAACCATCATGCATGAAAATCTTCACTACTGCTGTTTTTTTTCCCACAAACCAACAAAACAAGATGCATCACCACAATAATCTAAAGCCAGTTTGTTGTGAGTTAATGGGTAATGCTATTATGCTCTGTCATGTTACATGTTTTGCAATGTTATTTGTAATGAATAATTAATTCTGTGGTAAAGAGCACCCGGTTTTCTTAGTTTTCCCTGCACAGAGGCATGGCAAGGGGGTTTGTGTCTTAAAAGTAAGGGCTGTTAATGAGGGCTCTGACTGATAGCCTAGGGGAGGCCACAGAGGTGTGGAAGTAGGCCTGTGAGAGCTGAATATGAGCCTGGGCTAATGAGAAACAATGAGGTACCCCTCACCCTCATAACCTCCTCAACCTGTACTCAGTAATCATAAAAACAAAGAGGCCATTGCATATGGGCATGAATTAAAGGTCTTCTGTTGAACTATTGTACACAACACAGACAGATGAGCTAAGAAACCAAATAGAGAAACAAATCATGTAACTGATTTATTATTCTTGGTTTTGTCAGACATTTCTACAGATATTTTTGGTACTATAACTCAAATTATATTATATTTATATCATCACCCTCTCTAGTTAAGAGATTACTTATTAATTTCCCTAAGAGCTTATTTCAAAACAAGTCGTTTACTCAACTATGTATTCTATATTCAATCTGTTGAGTCAACTAAATCATCTGATGACCATTACTACATCTAGCTAATGATACAGTGGAGTACTGATCCAGTAAAAACCTGCAGAAACATCTATAGGATTTTCACACCACTGGATCTAATATCATTAATCATATTTTCTCCCTGGTTAAAGAAGAATGATTAACTCACATGTTATGATAACCTTTCAGTCCTTCAACATTTCAGTCCTGGGCTACTCTCCTGTCTGTCTGCAACACTTTCAGACAACACATCTGACAGAGTTTTAACCTCCAGACCCAGCAATGTCTGGCTGATGGATCTCATGTCTCTGGTCACTCAGGGAATAGAACATAGTGCCTACTGGGACCATCACACTCCAGAAGTTTTGACATGTTTTCCAGACTTCTTTTATACTTCTGCAATAAATAGTGTAAATCAAAGTAACAGGCCAAAAACAAGCAAAACATTCAGCAAGTAGTATTTGTAATATACACATTATTATACAATATTGGTGGTGGTTCCAATAGACTCTAAGGTTGGTGCCATTTTTTTTTCCCAGACATAAATTATATTGGGTAGAAATAAAGAAACAAACCAGAAGGACAGTATTAGTTACATCTTTTCCCCCAATCAGCCTCAGAAAACTCTGATGTGTGCTGTACACACGGCTCGGCTCTGCTGCTTGATATCAACAAGCGCTTAGAGTAGTGGATGAATAAAAGATGGTGGGGAGGCAGGCTTTACCATATGTTAATGCATTACAAGCATGCGGTTGCTCTCTCACACCGTCAGTCAGCCCAAAGATCCCTCTGTCAGGTTAACAAGCCACTGCATGAATTATGCATGCAAGGCCCCCCTCACCCAACACAATCCCTTTGCTATGAGATAGACTCACAAACCTTTCCTAGCTGAGAAGAGGAGAGGAAGAAGCAGAGGAGACAATTCAGTGAAGTGTGTATCCATCCTTTTTTTTTTTTAATTTCTGGATGGACAAGTAAGTGTGATCTAAATGCATGTGTTCTCTTGTGGGTAACAATGATTCAAGTCCAATAGGTATTTTTATTGTTTCGGTTGGCTCCATAACTGATTATGCAAAATAATAACCGGACGAGAGAAACTGGCCGATTATGAAGAGGGAATGAATAACTGAAAGAGACAAGTGACAGTGAAAGAAGAAGAGAGAGAGAGAGAAAGAGGAAAAGAGAGAGAGAAAGAGGAAGACAGAGAGAGAGAGAGAGAGAGAGAGAGAGAGATAGCCATAGGAAGGTGAGGGTCCAGTGCGAACAGAGTTGAAAGACATTCAGGCAGGTGTGAATGAAACTGCTGAGCCACAGATATATCCAGAGTCTCAAAGTTTTACACCCCGTTAACACCTGTCTAATGGGATAAACCAACCTCACACGTGCACATACAATGTTCTCCAATGCCCACAAATACACACACTTTTCACCCTCAGCCTCTTTGTTGCTGAAGGGAGCTTATTTCTGCCCTGACAGAGCAATGTTATGAGAGCAGATAGCAGATGAGCACTGAGCTACATTAGCACACAGTTAAGCAGAGCAGAACTAAACAGCTAGCAGCGGAAAGACCAAACGCTATCTGAGATCTTCTGGGGCTCTAATACATACAGCAAGGACTGTGATTCAGTTAGAATTTCTATTGAGTAGGAATTGTTTGATTTATCCCAGCAACGGCCACTATATTCTTATTATCTCTTTTACCTAGAGGCCAATGATGCTGACATTTTTCTTAATAGTGGCAAAGGCCTTCAGGGAGAAGCTTATTTGGCAAATAATAGCTCAGCTCTCCCCTTCTCTCTCTCTCTCTCTCTCAGGCAAAAATAAAATCTGTTAAATATTTACACATCCTTGGCAAATATAATATTTTTACATGGACAGTTTTTGCCACTTTACCAAAATTTGTCAGTTTTGCAACTCAAACACAATGTATTCAAAGCCAATCGAGTATTAAGCCTAACCTGCCCAAGTTAAACAAATAAAGAAACAAACACACTCACTGATCACCTTATGAGGAACATCTGTAGCTCTGCTTTTAATTATACAAATAGGCCTCATAAAGCAGCAGTGAAACACTTAGAATTATGCAGATACTCAGCAAAAGCCTCAACGCTCACATCAAACTTCAGAACAGGGAAAGAACGTGAACTCAGTGATTTTAATCAGGGCATGGTTATTTTAGATATTTCAGAAACTGCTGAAATCCAGGGATGAGAGTTTACACAGAATGGTGCAGCAGCTCTGCTGGCAGAACTGTCTTGTTGAAGAGAGATCAGATGTGAATTGCCAGACTGCTTCAAGTTGACAGGTAGGCTATATTAGCTACTCTTTACAGGCATGGAGAGCAGAAAAGCATCTCAGAATGCACAACACGTTGAACCTTGAAGTGAACTGGCAAAAACAGAGGAATAGCCGTAAGCCAGGAACAGGAATCTGAAGCTAGAGTGGGCATTGACTCTGAAACTGGATAACGGAAGATTGGTAGAATGCTGCTTGGTCTGATCAATTCTGCTGTAACATGCAGATGGCAGGGTCAGAATTTGGCTTCAACATCATGAATCCATGGCCCCAACCTGTCAACAGTTCATGCTACTGGCAGTGGTGTAATGGTGTGGGAAAGTTTTTTTGGGCTCCTTAAGCATTGGTGCTTTCCACAAGCATCCATTTATGGCCACAATTTACCCATCTACTAATTGGCTGCCTTCAGCAAGATAAAGCACCATGTCACAAACATGACAAGGAGTTCAGTATTCTTCAATGGCCTGAATGGGAGTTTTACAATAATATTATGCAGCTGACAAACCTGCAGCAAATATGTGATTTGTTCACGTCAACACGGACAAGAATCGCTAATAACGTGTCTCACTCTGACTTCAGCAGATGTAACATTCCGTATTTTTTTAGCCAAATGAAACAAACATGCTCGCTAAATATACAGATTTCCATTTATCAATGACTGCAGCAACTAGTCATTAACAATCCTCCAATCTGTCAGTAGAAGCCTTTCAACTTATCCATGTGGACTCAATCAATACAATAGTGTATACAAGCCAGCGTACACATATTGCAAAAAAACAAAAAAACAAAAACAAAAACAAAAAACTGCAATAACACTCAAAAGAGGAAGTCCTGTGCCTTGGGAAAAGATCAGTTCCAGTATGTGGGTTGTGGGGATGAGCTCAGCACACAGCTAAATGATCAAATAGAAGGATTTGTCTTTTCCTGTTATGGGAGATTGCAAAGTATTGTCAATGACATGCTGCTTAGAATACAGAAAGTTTCTTAGAGGATATATTAAACACTTTCTACTGATAAAGATACGCCTTAGACACAAACAGCAGTGTTCAGCAGCAAAGTGGTGCTGTTGGTATTTACGGTCGGCTGGTGTTTGTACACACACGTGTGTGTGTGTGTGTGTGTGTGTGTGTGTGTGTGTGTGTGTGTGTGCAAGAACACAATGTATTATCTTTGTAAGGAAAGGCTGAGATGTGTCTGACCCCAACCTGCTTATTACATATTAAGTGACTTCTTTAGAAAAGCCAGAGATGTGACGTTTGCCAAAACACACTTGATGATGAGGATAATACTAAAAACTATACGAATTTGACAGAAAACAGAAATACAATAATTCTAGTCTATACCCAGTACATGCACTCACTGTCCAATTTAAAAGGAAGTCGTGTAAAACAGTAAAGACTGATGTGAGTGGACAACAACAGCAGAAGACCACAGGGTTCCACTTCTGTCAGCCAAGAACAGGAATCAACTCCACTGGGCATTCGGTGACCAAAACATGACTGTTTGTTTCCACAGTCTTCAACTGTCCAATACTGATGTTTGAGCAAAAACATTAACTGAAGCTTATGCATTGTGTTGCTGACAAATGATGAATTCTTTGGGTAACTGCATGAATGTGCAGGCGTACAGGAGTTCCTATTAAAATGGCCAGTGACTATGTTACAAACCTTTTTCATTACATATTTGTAAGATGTATTTTCCTTGACAACTGACATCAACACAATATAAATGGGTGCATTATGCTATTATTGCTTTTCCCTTCAGTACCACTGGAGGCAAGTTGTGTATATTATATTCAAGAGCCTGAAGTCAAAAAAGTGGTAGTCCTAGAAGTAGATATGACTGAGCCAAGAGATTTACAATGCCACTTCTAAAAGAGGAATGCCCCCGGGTTTAACTCGAATTTGTATGGGTCTGTATTAAATTGACAGAAATCTTAATAAAAATGACTGCTCTTTGTGCTTGATCCAGAAATATGTCCAGAAATAAATCTGACCTGTACAGGGAGTCTATATTTAGAAAGAATATTCAATAGAACGCAGATATCATCAGAAAGTTGTCTTTTACTTAAAGGGTAGAAGAAAAAGAAAGATATTTTGTAATGAGAGTTACATTTGCAGGACACGTATTTTGCCTAATCAGAATACATTGTGGGTGCTGTGTATACTGCTTTATAAGAACAAGCTGTTAACAACACAGGCACACCGCTTGATTGCTTATGTAACCCAAAGCATGGGGACAAGGTCACTTACTACTTGTAGGTCTCGGAGCGGACATATTCAAAGACATGGGACACACCCAACTGGAACTGATCTGCAATGGGAGTTACCCATGGGTTACTCTCTGCCTTAAACACCTGCTTTGGTATGTAATGTAGTATTATACGACGACTCATCATCATCATCATCATCGTTATCATCATGTAGTTTATTGATATAGTTA
>JAOTRN010000046.1:17107504-17118349 GCA_028566695.1 Bagroides melapterus | reverse complement strand
GTGTTTCCCTCTGCTTTTCTTTCCAACACTGATAGCACAGTACAGTGGTCTTACCTTGGCAAACATTGCTAACTAATATTTATTAATTTGCTAACTTTAGAGAGCTTATAGCTTATATTTATTAATTTGCTAAGCTGCAGAGCTTATAGCAAACATTGACAACTTCCTGCCTTAGCGTTTCTTCTACATCCTCTGCTTTTTCTCTGCTCAAAATTCTTTCGAAGGGGAAGAACTTTGACAAAACATTCACTTTCTCAATACATGTAAGTTGTTTTCGACTTGCTTTTCTGCAGTCAGTGTCACAGTCTGTCCAATCTGCAGATGGCAACTGTGGATGTAAGGGATTTTGATTGGCACTTCAGTCCTGGCAGTGGAACCAGAATATGGGGCCATGTGCTTCACCAAAGTGTCTGTATCAGACAGCCAGACTGCCATAAATGGTACCACAATCCAGTGAGGAAGTTTGGATTGGTGCCAGCAGCTGCATCAGTTATCCCCCCAGGTGTACCAGAACAACAGGCATTCCTGAAAGCGGGGTTTCACCCTTCACCTCGACCCAAAAACATGACAGGCAGTAATGTACATTTTAATACCAGACAAATAATGGCTTGCAGGTTATAACAGAAAGCGTCCAGGTGAGAGCGGTGTCCCACTGAGTCTCTACAGACACCATCTTCACAGATTGCCGATTGGTTTATGTCAACCTCAACACAGGACATTCAAAACACATCACATCAAGCAGATGTTTTTCAAAGTTGTCTGATCTTTTATGCCTACAGTATATGACATCATGTGCTGGTTCACTCAAACAGTGTTCTTTCAGTCAGCTGTATCAAACATCAGGGTCAAGAGGTTTTCCCTACCCTCTCTTCACAAGGCTCACTCTGTACTGCCAGTTCATCCAGAGCTGCACAGTAGTGCATTGGGTGCACTGTGGAGACAAATGGGTAATGTTTATTTGGGTTCGTCTGGGAGCAAAGTGGCCTCTGCACCCAGAGAAGGTTGCTTGGCTGGTTGTGAGCCAGACAGCATGCTGGGGCAAGATGCCCTGACCCAGGACTGGACTAACCTCTTGTTATATGCCTTTCTTCTCTGCTCCTAACTTTACACAAGTTTCATCGGTTAGTCCTACTTGTGGATCATAAATTTTGTGGACCCGGTCACTCAGACTGATTTTCCAAATGAGGACTGCATTCCAGCACCCTTAATACACAGATTTACAAAGCTATTCTTTCAGTGAAATCATCTTATGAGCTAGGTCTTTGGCTTTTCATAGGGACCAAAAAAAAACAAATGTTCACATCCACCCTAATTGAATGTGGCAGCCAGAGGATATTTTCCACTTTTCTGATGGGAACAAGACACCTTAACCCACCACAGTCCCCTGGAAACACAGTTATAATTAAAACTGTAATTGAAAATTCAAACCGAAAAGGTTCCTTACAAAGTCTGTAAGATTCCCAAATGTCAATGCAAAGGAGGCATTAATCTCATTCAGAGAGCAAATACATCCTCATTTCCATTCAGCAATCATAATCCTTTTCCGCTGTGGTATAATCCTACTCTTACTTAATATTCACTCGATCCTCACTTCCAGGAACATTAGCTTCATCTGATCTATTCTTGCCTCCAATTAATGAAGTGATTGACCAAAATAATTGCTACTTTGGAATCTGAACACCTGCGTAAGCCTATTAACAACTCTGTCAAAGGTAATACTTTAATGCCTTTTAGTGATGTGTTTTAAACAGTCATTTTGTAATATATTTAGATCTGAAATCCTTTATTTCAATACTCTAGCATAGCACAGATTTTCATTTAAATTTCTTCACGATTTTGTAGTGTAAGATAGAATTTCGTTGGAGAAAATTAGTTGCTTAAAGGGACAAACTACCATTTGACTATTAAATGCTGTTTTCTTAGGTTCTATTTCAGCATGATTGCATTGTCATAATGAAAAAGGAATTTATTGCTTAAACCTTTTAGATAGAAATTATTATATAAATATACCGGCCAAGTCTGCATCCCACTCATCTACAAACAAATGCCTACACCAGGGGTGCTGCTAAGGGGGAGGAAGTTTGGGTGCCACCAGATATCTGATTTATTGGTGTGGAATGGATGTGGTTGGGCCCCAACCTTATATTCTTTCATAGGGCCCAAAATTGCTAGTGGCGCCCTTGGCTCACACCATGCTCACAGAAGAATGATCTCTGATTTATCTACATTTCCCCTACATCTAAGTGAGCTTATGTCCTTGTAATTGTGTTTGGTGTGTGTATAATATGCTTGCTGATGTGGTAAAGTAATGAGGCATTTCATTGCTGCTCTTAAGAGTACAAATAGTATCGTGAGATGTGCTAAGGTAATATCTAATAAGTCTTTACTGCTAATCAAATTTAATAGCAAGGCCAGGAGCAAATGGAAGTGTGTAACAAGTCATTTTCAGTAAAAAAAATAAAACATTCTCCTAAACCTGCCAGCTACACACCATTTGCCTGAAACTAAGTGACAGCATGTAGTGGAGAGATCTGTCAGCAAAATCCTTTATGAGTGGTTAGGGTATTTGAAAAAAAAAAAAAAATCAGTATTGCAGCCTTACATATATAAAGCTAATTGGAACTGACGTCAGAAAATTGTAGCCAAAATAATTAAACATATACTGTACATATACTTTTGCTTTTTTTCATACTGTGTTTTTTGTCCAGGAAAAAGTCATTGGTTATTCAGGTACAGGCAAAAATTTACTTAGTCCTACATTTTGCCCACCTATGCTATGTCATTCACTTATAAATTGACTGTTTCATTTCATCCATGTTCAGACCTGTTCCTTCCTCTAGACTGCTTATGTTGGTCTGATTGTGTTTTCTTGTCTTCACTTTAAAGCAAAAAAACTCAATTGCACTGTTTGTTCTGTTCTTTCTTTTCAGTCATTGCTCTTTTTATTTCTGTTGGTCATATCTGTCAGGTGTTTGCTCTCCTAATCTTTGGACTTATTTCGGTATGCAAATACAAGAACAAAGCAGTTTAAATTTCTAGAATTCCTAGTACAAGTACTTTAGGGAGCTGTATTCCAGATAGACTGAAATATAGAATAAACTAACCAAGTTCTGCTCAATTGCATTTACAAGAACTTCATAATGAAAAAATGATGGTATATATTCCAGGGGGATAAAGAGGCAGAACTGGGCCTTGTTTTCTCTCCTCTTTGTGACCGCAAGTCCACCATGGTACCCCAGTCTCAGATTGGTGAGTATGGGTTGTGTATCTGCTTCTCTTTCTATTGTAGTACAATAACAGCTGGAATCAGGACCATGTATTGGTTTTTTTTTCAACCTTCAGGCTTTATTGACTTCATTGTGGAGCCCACTTTCACTGTGCTGTCAGACATGACAGAGAAAATAGTGACTCCACTCATTGACGAGGCATCACGCTCAGGGTTGGCCAGCTTCAGACGTTCCAGGTGAGCTAGTGTAGTTATACTTAAAGCTAAGTCATTTGTCCATCAAATCCTCTGAACTAACGTGCTGAATGAGTTGGACAAAGGAGTATGGATGGAGTGATGTACTCTGGTACATGTTTTAGCTTTAGATGGTCATGTTTGACAAGTGGTAATGAAGATGAGTGTAGGGATGAAATGCAATAAATGTATACTCTGTGTGTGTGTGTGTGTGTGTGTGTGTGTGTGTGTGTGTGTGTTTATATACACAAGGACAGCACCTAAACTGGTTTGGGAAGCAGAACTGTCATACATCATTAAGGATGTTACTGTTCTTGTCTGAGTTATTAATCATCACACATATACTGCACTACATGCTGAGTACAAGCAAATTTAATTCACTTTCATGTACACACAGCCATGAAAAGCTGCCAGTGTAGAAAACTTTACACACCAATATGTTTGAATGCTTATTACAGCATTCACTATTACAAATATAACAGCCCAATATCATTGCTTTCATTCTTCAATCAACATTTTTATATTGAGAAAAAATGTCAATGTTTATTTTTTTTTACTAGAATTTATGTACTTAAGAGCATAAGAAAATATTCTTGGCAGTAAACCCTTAGGGATCTATGAAGGAGCAATCAAGGGGCAACAAGACAGGAAAAAATCTGAGGCGGGTTAACAAGGACAGTTTTATTACCTTTTATTACCTGCACCTGAAGACCAGTAGGAACACTCCTGGGGTGTTAAATATGTTTTTAAAAGTAAAGATAGCATCTATAAATCTATCAGTGTTTATGTCAAAAATATGCATTATAAAAAAATATCCCTGAGGTTTGGCAGAAAGACTTAGCTCCTTTTTCTTCCTAGTTCATTTTCTATAAATTTTATCTGTTTATTTTCTCTAGCAGCAATGTCTCCACATTTCATTCAGATTTCCTTATTACCTTGGAAATTAAAACTTCCACATTTCTACATACCAAGTTGGTCAAGCATGCTTTCTATTTACCAGCTTCCTTGTTTCTGTACTGATCTCACTGAATTCCATATCAGCCACCATTGAAAGGTTACAGATCCAAGAAAATCATAGTGCTTTAAAAGAAGTTGCACTTTACCTAAATAGCTGTGTGAAAGATTAATAACACTAGGCCTCTCCCAGAAAGTATTAGAAAGTCTCGCCACACCACTGAGATGATTTCACTGCACTGCTGACCCACAGCCATATCAACATCGTATCATTTTGGACATTATAACTTGCATTTCAGATGCATATTTTGAGGTCTTTAAATGAATCCCTTCACGCCTCCCGCAAAGACCTTGTGACATAATCCACAGGATCTTATCATAACCGCAATCCAAACCAAGAGACAGAACCTCTGAAAGACTTGAAGGAAACAGCATGAGTCCATCTAATACGGCGTACAGGACTTCATCTTGACCTTTATTTGGTCCTGGCTATTCAACAGCACCTACTAAAGATTCTTTAAAGGATTCCTTTTATACTTCCTCGATCATTGTACAGGTCTTTTAGTTTGGGGTATGTTAATACGTATTATGCAAGCTTTACTGCTATAAACATGACACATGGTTATAACTTATAACAAATGACAAATGCATTCATTTTCCTCAATAAACATCACATTACAGACATTACTAACAATAAACACCCCTCCTCGAAGAAGTCATTCTAAATGTGATTTATAATCTATTTATGATACTATAATACAGTTGTATATAAATTATGTATAAGCAAATACAGTTCTTAGCATTTATGATTACACAATTTTAGCATATGTTAATTAAGCACCTAATTGTATTAGTACATTTAAAACGTACTTAAACATACTTCATGTTATTTTCAATACTATAAAAAAAAAATTATTTTATTTTTTATTTTTTATCACTAATGACTGTGTGTCTCTGCCTTCCTTGCTGTATGTGACTTGTGTGACATTGATAATTTAGCTGGATGAAGAAGCTTAAATATTACACAGAAGTTTATCACCAACCCTTTAATTTTACGGTATTACATACACAAACTTCTACATTCTTCTGCTGTGTCCCTCATTAAATGTTCCACTTAAGCTCTGCATCATCCAAATAAACTGCATAAAGAGGCCATTTGTAATTGAGAGTTTTTTGTTAAAGAGCTTCTTGCTGCCTGTCAAGCAGTCTGCAATTTCAGTGGAAACACCGACAAGCTTCCCCTTCACCCCACATGAGCCCACCTCACCAGTTTCCTTTAACAGAAAAGGGGGCAGGGTTGAGCAAATCAGTCATAGATATTTTTGATATAATTATTAGAGATATAGAACGCTTTTTAAACAGCCAGGAGGAATGGTACATTTTGTCTGAAACTATCTATATTTCCAGCCTGAATAACATCCCATCTGATGGCAAGCGGGCCAATGTGAAGAGCACTGGCTCAGAGGGCAGCACTGCTCACAACTGCTCCCTGCTTAGCGTTGACTTCAAGAGTTTCAAGGCTACCTGGAATGATGAAGTGCATCAGAACAGGGAGACGTGGAAAACCCAGGCAGCCAAAGGTGCCTACATCCGCTGGGTTTAACATGGCAAAAACCTTTTGATAGATTTTTCATTTCGATAATCAGACACATATTTTAGCATAACAATGGTCATAACAAATTGAGTTTGCATGTAATTTTTTCATGGTTTTTAATACATGTAGAGGAAAAGGCCAAAAAGGAGGATGAAGAGAAAACGAATGAGAAAGAGTCTGACAGGAAACAGGACACAAGTGAAGAGAAAACGGACACCACACAGGACAAAGACAAGACTGAGAAAGACCAAAAAGAAAAATCACCCAACAAAGACAAGAAAGATTTATCATTCACAGAACGCAACACAGTCAGCAGACAGAGGGACACAAAACCAGAGCCATCAGACTCCACCAAGGCCAAAGTGGATAAGAAAGAGCCTACAGAACAGCAGCCCAAAGATGTGGAAGGCAATAAGGACCCAGGGGGAGTGAATGGAGCAAAACCGGAGGCTGCTAATGAGCAGGTGGACGCAAAAGAGTCGGACACCAGCAGTGATACAGACAACAGCCAGCATGTTCAAAACGGTACGTGTAGAAAATTTTATTTAGACTAAAAAGCACACTAAAACACCTTGTGGATTGATGCCAACTAATAATCCCTTTGGTGTTCACTCTTCATTACGTGAATGTATAGTACAGGATTCTAATGGCACATGTCTGGTATTTTTAGAGATGTTCTCTGCTTGGATGTAGAAATAACAGGTGAAAGTCACCAAAGGTGGTAAATATAAAGAAGTAACTGGGTTTTTATCTGAATGTCAGGAGAAGAGCTGGACTTACCCGACAGTGACGACAGTGACACAAAGAGCTCGGATGGTAACTCTAGCATTTCCTTTACCCCACACATAAGTCAGTATTATCATTACACAACCTCTCTATAGCCATTGAGGCAACCACTATTTAGATGTTTCAGATGAAACTCAAGGCATGACTCTTCTACACAAAAGAAAGAATATGGTTTTGTGCTTTGTACGCTGTTGCTGGTGACAAAGTTGAGCTTAGCAATCCCTCTTCCACTTACATGCTTGAAAATATTATTTTTAAAAAATCTGGAGGGACTGTTCAGTGAGATTCCATAGTTTTGTGCATCATCTTCATCATCATCATCATCATCATCATCATTATCTACAGAACAGCAGGTTCTATTTCCTGAGGTGACCAATAGTGTAAGCTCACAGTAAACTAAAATGCAATCATGTTGAGTTTGTGTGTGTGTTTTGTGTCTCAGATGTGTATTATCATTACAGCATGCTAATAACACTCCTGTCATTCCATCCCATTTCTTCACCCAGCAGCTCAGGAGAAGGCACTCGTGCCATTAAATGTGCCATATATCTCCTCTTTTCTACAGATGCAGAGGAAGAGCACAGCACTCATGAAAGTTCAGCCACCTCCCTTGTAGCCAGTGCTGCAGCTGCCTCCACGCCTGATGCACACTAACCACTCTTTCATTTCTCAACAAGGACTCCATCTGCTGGGCAACGCTCTCACTCCTGTACAATGGCACCCTCTGGTGTCTGATTTTAGATTTACAGAACTGTTTTGTTTTGTTTTGTTTTGTTGTTTCATGGTTTTCATTTGGAAATCGAATTTCCTTTTTTTTAAACTTATAATTATAACTTTATAATTTTATTTTTATTGCTTAATAATTTCCTGCTTTTGCTGGAATCTTTGTATGGCTCAATTGTCAGGCTCAGTATTGCAATGAGACACAAAATGGGCTGCAGTGTTGAGAGCTTGGCCCAGAATTAACCCAGTACAGGGTCATATTAGCCAGTGGGTGTTGTTGTAGATGCACAGAGAGTCTGGCACTGGAGCCAGTAGAGAGCATATGGCAGCATGGCCATAATGGAATCCCCTCCCAGCTGAAATCTCCCTAGAGATGATGTACTCACACGTATACACATGTTTACACACACACACACACACACACACACACACACAGCCGACTGGCATGCCTATAAAGCTGCAGATGTTGCAGAGCAGTCCAGACATTGCCAGAGATGATCACATGCACACACACAACCTAGAACTGACAAGCAGCCAGCTGAAATGCTCTTCCTGTGACAGAACCCAGAACTACATGCACGTCTGTGTGTTAAAACAAGCTGAAGAATGTCCGCTTACATTTGTTACGTTGTTATTCTCTGTATGAGTCTACCTGGTTGATATGCATTGTGTTCTGTAAAATATGCTGATCAGGACTTCACTAGCTCTACAGCAGTATTCAGTAAATGTGCGTTTTTGGTAACGCTTTTATTTACTGCACATGTTTTCTGACTGATGTGACCTCTGATCTCATGTGTCTGATGAAACCTTAGATTGTGTCTGTGTAATGTTGCTTTGGTCATAGAACTTTTTTTTTTTGCTGTTGTTTATCATACTTGCCAGTAAATTAGTTCAAAGTGCTTAAATTGTAATAAGCTCAGTGTGAAAAATTAAAAAAGTGTAAATCTGATAGGTGCCATTTGGGTGACATTTCTACTTTGCCAAAATAATATAGATTTGTGTGGTAAAATATATTCCTGTGAACATAAAAAAAAAGATAGATATTTTAATATATAAAGCAGGGCAGTCAAACTTCATAATCTAATGACCAAACTTGTGGCCGTGTGTCCATTTGTAAATCATGTAAATCTAGACACTGTTCGAGCCACAATGCCATCTTAGGTACGACACGGCTCTATGCCTCACTGTTAAAAATGTCAGTTGATCAGAACTTGTAATGTAGTACGTGTACTTTCTGATTTGAACAGTCATTTGGATTTTTCAAACGGTCTGTAAATATTTACTGTATATAAATACGAACATTTTTATTTCTAACTGGTTGTGTACAGATACAGGCAGTAGACTGATGCCTGCGATCAGCAGTGAACGTTCGGCTTATTACGATGTGGAAGGTCAGCATCATTATAAGTTCAGCAAGTTCTTTTGTTTAAAGTGTATTATAGAAGGGATAACATTTTTATTTTTCTTATGTCTGGAGTTGCTGCTCCAGCTGTTCTCAGACTGTTTTATCTTACAAATGATTAAATAATAAAAAAAAAAATCATACCACTTCCTTTGATGCACTTAATTAAATTCTTAAAATCTATATGAGCCACCATAATGTCTCCTAGTTAGATATTCCCAAGCCATAATAATTGTGTGTTCAAGTATTTTGTATTTTAAATTTAAATTCTAACATTCCTTATACAGTATACTATTTTGGCTTGATACCATACAGAGATTAATCTCTAATACGAGCAAATTTCAAAGTATGAGTGCTAAAGGAGAATGTAATCACAAGCTCACTGTGCTGCACGTAAAGACTCGAGGAAAATTCCACCAGAAATATTAAATAACATCTTTTTATTTCTTTTATATCATTTTCTATGTTAAATGGTCAACAAACTCACTGTGTAAAATGTTATTGCTGCCTTTACCAAAGAGACAAAAAGATTTATTTTGTAGATTAAAACCCATTTGAGAAGTTAAAGAGTCATGAGATACTGTGCAATTTGTTTTTATGAGGTTTATTATGCTTAACAATAATTACTGCCTTAAATTCTATTTATTGTATCACTGATGTGAAATCTCAGTGTAGTATCGTTTTTTTTGTTGTTTTTTCTCAGAGGAATGTATGCTAATTATCAGTCCTTGTGTGCCAATCATATTTTGTAACAATTGTGTGTTATGAGACAAAAATTTAGTCTGTTTTTATTTTATTACTGCAGTGTTCAGTGAAAAGTAGGCAATCATGTCTCAAAGCACTCACCAACATCAGTTTTTTGTGTCTCTGACTGTCTGTAAAATTACTGTTTTAAGCAATGTAGTAAGCATACATCAAATAGTTAATCATGATTACGCTGATATTAAATGTGGTCACCAGCAAACTCAGTAGGCTGATACAGAGCATTAGGCATGACATTATAACCTGCTGATTACGGTACTGTACAAAGGTCTCAGGCACATGTAAAGAAAGATGTGATGCAAAGTTGCTTTCATAATAATTACATTTTTAAAAGGACATATAAAATTAAACATTAAACAAAAAACACAAAAAAGAAAAACATTTTTTGTCCTGACCCCACCATTTAATATGATTTTTTTTTCTTTTTTTTTTACATTCTCTTAGGTTGTGCACTTTATAAAGAAAAAGCATGTTGGAGAATGGTTCATGGCTCAAAAGTCATAGTCCATGACTCTTTTATAGATTTCGCTTGTCATTTTTTTCTGGGAAAAGATTTTTTTTTTTTTTTGAAAAATGATCTAAAATTCTTCTTTCTTTAATTTTCCGTAAATTTTCCAGACAAATGTATCTTCTTCTGATGCACTAATGCAGAGAATATAAAATAAACAAGAACTAAGACTGCCTGCAAAACCTTTGCACAATACTGTAAACACATGCCTAGTGCTGCTGAAACAATCCAAATGGCTGTTAGAATTTTATTTTCCTTTGACATTAAAGGTCACTTTGAGACTACTATTGCCCTCAGGGGTGAGATGAGAGATAGAGCTGTTAACTGCATCTGTTTGCTTAGTAACCACTCACCTCATCAGGAGTCAGCTGTGGCATGCAGTGTGCAGTGAAATATACTCCATAGAACATAGGAGTTAATATGGTACAGTGAAATATTGCCTTAATGATTTTTTTTTTTTTTTTTTTGCTAATTTATAAGAGCAAACTGCCAGGCGTTTAGATCAGTTATGTCTGTCAGTGTCTATGTTTCTGTTTCTGTCATGGCTTTGTGTGGTTTTCATTCACTACTCTGGAATTTGTACTGACAAAATGTGTATAGGTGTAATAATAATAATAATAATAATAATAATAATAATAATAATAATAATAATAATA